>SJYF01000790.1:329935-340296 GCA_006410515.1 Procapra przewalskii | reverse complement strand
TTTGGCGTTCCCTCTCGTCGTCTCGCTGTGAGTAACCACTCTCCATACTTCACCTCAGTTTGTTTTGTGTTGAACAAAACCAACTTGGTGACGAATTTGGTGATGAATTTGGAAGCGGGCCGCGAAGGAGGGGGTACCGTGGACCCCGACCCGTCGACTTGGCGCCTCACAGGGACCGAGAGGCCCAGCGTGAGCCTCGGGCTCCTCTGCACCCTGACCCCCGGTGCTCGGTTTTGTTTGTGGCAGAAAAGTGGTTTTGAGGCTCGGGTAGGAAGACGTCTTCTGGTGTATAGTCTAGTTAGAGACACCCCTGTGCCAGGTCGGCGGCAGGTCTGACTGGGTCGAGGCTGGAGGGTTTGGAGACAATTAGGGAGAGTCCTGCAGCTGAGGGGCTTCCCGGGTGGCTCAGTGGTAAGAACCCGTCTCCCAGTGCAGGAGAGGCAAGAGACGCAGGTTCCATCCCTGGGTCGGGAAAGTCCCCTGAAGGAGGAAATGGAACCCTTTCCAATATTCTTGCCCAAGAAATACCATGGACAGAGGAGCCGGGTGGATACAGTCCATGGGGCCGTAAAGAGCCAGCCACAACTGAGCGCGCACACGGGAGCTGGTTTTCGGTCTCTGTTCACATCTGTCTGTGTCTTAACTGTTGAGAATTGGCGGTTCTATGCAAGAAACAGTTATCCACAATGGTAATACACTGAATATGCCACTCAACTGTAATTATACAAACTAAGAAAATACGCTTTAATTTGCATGAGGTTGTCTAGAGTACTGAAGTGTGTGGATGAAAGGGCTGATGTGGAGAGCTTCTTTTATTAATCTTTGTGGATAATTGTTGAAATTGGACGATTGAAATAGTAGAGAGATCCTGTATGCTGTTTACCCAATTTCCCTCATAATAACACCCAGAAAAACTGTAGTTAAACATAGCAACTAGAATACTGATCCTGATATAGTCACATGTTAAGTTGCTTCAGTCCTGTCTGACTCTTTGAGACCCCATGGATTGCAGCCCGCCAGGCTCTTCTGTCCATGGGATTCTCCAGGCAAGAATACTGGAGTAGGTTGCCGTGCCCTTCTCCAGTGCCCTTCTCCAGGGTATCTTCCGACACAGGGATTAAACCTGTTTTTCTTATGTCTCCTGTGTTGGCAGGCAGGTTCTTTACCACAAGCGCCACTGTCCAGTCACATACAGAACGTTTAAGTGCCCACAAAGACCTTTTTCTTGCCTGCCTTTTCTCAGTTACACCTGCTTTCCTCCTGTCTTTGCTACCTCATTCATCCTTATCTCCATTTCTGTAATTTCCCCTTTTCACAGATGTTGTTTAAATGCAGTCATACAGTATGTAACCTTTGGCTTTTTTCACCCAGAGTAACTCTTTGGAGATTCACACAGATTAAGCGCTTCAGTGGTCTTTTCCTTTTCATTGCCAAGTACTGTATCTTTGTATGGCTGTATACAGTTTATTTATCTAACGAACGACATCTGGGTCATTTCCTGATGCTGGGAGGGATTGGGGGCAGGAGAAGGGGATGACAGAGGATGAGATGGCTGGATGGCATCACTGACTCGATGGACGTGAGTCTGAGTGAACTCGGGGAGTTGGTGATGGACAGGGAGGCCTGGCGTGCATGGGGTCACAAAGAGTCGGACACGACTGAGCAACTGAACTGAACTGAAGTAAAGCTTCTGTGAGAAAAACGAGAATTGGCTGTTGAGAACTAAGCTTCTTGATGACTGCAGCAAGGACCCTTACGTTTCGTTGCTGTGACCCCTAGAAGCAAAGCCGCTTCAGAATAAGAGGTGCTTATCCCAAAGTTCCCTCTTGTGATTCCCTTTAGGCTGTGTTCACCGAAGTTGGGTGGCCTTGACTCATGAATCCACACACAAGGAAGAGGCCATTTTCTTCCTCCTCTTCTCCTCTACCTCCCTGCGCCCAGCCCTCCCCCCTTCCCCCCCACGCACACACACACTCACACTCATTCTCTGTCTGCATGGCCGCAGCATCCTTTAGACTCCACAGGGAAACAGCCTGAAAATGGATTCTTAAGTTACAATATAACTTTTCAACCAGATTTGTTTTGTAAATGGGAAGGTGAAATGCTTTTTTATAGTCTCATGTTATATCAGAATAAACCTGTGCCCAGAGATTTAAAGTCTTGCAAGGACGGAAAGAAACCTGTTTTGCTTGGTCCTAATGAAAAAGTGGACAACTTGCTGTCAATCAAACCCACTTGGTTACCCAATTGGGCCAGAAAGCTACCCAAACTCAGGTGGGGCAACATCTGTTAAAGCAAATTTCCCTTGGGAGTGTGAATGCGAGGTGGGTGGGATGGATCTGGGTCCACTCTTCTTCTACAACTTTGAACTTATTTGGAAGAACAGTATGCCAGCTTACAGAGATGACCCCAAGAGGGGTCCAACCTGATTTGGACAGGTGTTCAAAAGTGTATTAAACACCCTTCTCACTTTAGAAGAACATAGAATAGGGCAGGGTAAAGCTCAGAAGGAGGCATTTGGGCTTCATACAGAAACCCCTGGTGACCCAGCTCGGGCTGCAGAAAGCGTAACTGTGTGAAAAGCAGATTCACATTGGGTTGTGAATGCTGGGGAAAGTCTGAAACGTGAACATTATAGAGACTGCATTCTTGGAGGTGTGTGAAGGGGGGGGAGGTGCAAAACAAAGAAGCCTTAGTGAAGTACAGAAGATAAAACAGAAACTGAGAAGTCTTCAGAATTTCTAGACAGGGTCTGTAAAGCCTACTGGCAGTACAGGTACAGATCATAAGGACCTAGAGAATTTAAAATGGGCCTTATGATTCTCATTCGTCAGAGCGACTGACACACAGAAGCTGCAAGAGATGGGAGGGGCTTTAGAGATGCTGACATCTCAACTTGTTGAAATGGCCTTAAGTTTGTAGTTGCAGGGACCAGTTTCAAGAGAAAAGGAAACAATGGCAAATGAAATGGGGCATTGTGCTGGCAGCTGCCTGAACCCAGGGAAGAGTGGACCAAATTGAGGGCCCAGTGAGGGACTTGGCAAAAGGTAGAAGGCCTCAAACTGTCATTCGAATGGGGCACCCAATAGTGGGACCACAGTAAAGTGCCTGCTGCAGGCAGAGGGGACCTGGGGTAGTGTCCCACGCTTAGACTCTTAAAGAAGGTAAGTGAAAGTGGCTCAGTCGTGTCTGACTCTTTGCGACCCCATGGACTGTACAGTCCATGGAATTCTTCAGGCCAGGGTATTGGAGGGTAGCCTTTCCCTTCTCCAGGACATCTTCCCAACCCAGGGATCAAACCCAGGTCTGCCACAGGTGGATTCTTTACCAGCTGAACCACAAGGGAAGCCCTAAAGAAGGTAAGCAGGTGGTACACCCAGTGCCCCGGGTAACTGACCGTGACAGTGACCAAGGGTGATGCTGCGGAGTCATCACTGCCTCCCACATGGAGCCCTGGGTGACTTAGCAGGGAAATCACCATGTGGGAGTCTGGGAACTTTGTTCTAACTACCCAGCTTTCTAAACTTTCTTTTGAGACTCTTGGTAGCAAGGGGTGTCAGAGGACCCTAGAGAAACGCTCTTCTCCAGCAAGGGAAGAACTCCTGTTGGCTTTCTGTCCTTGCCTGATGGCCTCGCTTCCCCTCTGGTGTGAGACTGACTGAACTAAGTGCCAGGGTAGCCTCTACACCTGGACACCGGGTGGATGTTAAACCACCACTAGAGCAGATCTGCGAGTTGCAGGCTCTACCACGGCGGTTCTGGGAGAGAAACCCCAGAGGGCAAGTCTGGGGGTAGGCAAATGGGGTGCTGGGAATAGGGCAGATGGCCACAGCTGTACAGATCAGGCTCTGCAGGGGGTAGGCATCCCAGATGTCATGCAGTAGCCATGAAGAGGAGGAAGCAAAGCCTGGGGTGGACTCCTAACGACCTTCCTCCAGTATGACCCAGTACGCTCCTGCTGGTCACTTTGTGATTGGCTGGTCCACATTTGAGTGTTTGATTGAAGAGCACTTAATAGGTTGTAGGAATGCATTGCTCTCCCTAACCCATACTCTGCTTCTGACTTTGTCCCAGGTCTCTTGTTGAGTGACCATTTTGGATTTGAAGGAGGCCTTTCCTGCACACTTTTGAGTTTTGAATCCCAAGTCTGCTTTCGAGTGGAAAGATGGAGGTAAAGGAGTTAGACCACAGACAGTACTGCTAGACAGCACTTCCTCAGGGCCTTACGAGTTCTTCATTGGAGTAGTCCTGGCCAGACTCCGGGGACCTTGAACCCTTAAACCCTGCTCCAGGATGCAGATGATGCCTGGGCACCAGTGAGACAGAGGATATCTGAGACCAGGTTCAGGTTTGAGTACAGACTTCATGGCTGAATGAGGCTGTAAGGTGTCCAGGAAGAAGGCAGATTCTCAGTGCTCTTAAATATTTGGGGTTTTGAACTCAAGAACAGAGAGCTGCCTGCTGAAGGGGGCAGGGAAGCTCTAACCAGGATCGCAGTTGTCACCAGAAGACACTGTCGGGATCCTGGGAGTGACTGGGCTCTGCCACACCTGGACCCCCCACTCTGGACTCAAAGCAAAACCCTTCTGGAGATGCTTTTAAAGGAGGAGACAGGAGACCTTTAGGCTAGAATCGTGAAAGGTGAACATCTGGAAGGCTGGCTCCATCTCTGCAGGATGGGCCCTCAGGAGAACTGCGATGGGAAATGGAAAGCATGCAGCAGAAGGAAAACTTTGACCAGGGTTGTCCAAACCTCGCTGGTTCCAGCCCCAGCCCCGACACTGGCTTCTCCCGGAGGCAGGGCAGCCCTGACAGATTTCAAGTTGCTTTTCAGAAGCTGCAAGAAAAAAAAAAAAGCTACAAGAAAGAATCCAAGGAGAGTGGGTTTGCTGCAGTGGTGGCTTTGTTCAAGTCACACCCTTTGGAGGGCAACTTCTAGGTTATGAGCAGGATGTGTTCTTTTGTGAGTCTTTTGTCTCTAACCTCCCGGGCTTGGAAGGACTTCTGCTTTGATAGAAGTAGGTTATGGTGAGGATTTATGCTACTTGGGTAGAGGAGGGTAATCTCTCTGGTTCTGTCTTCCAGAACCTGGTTTTCTTCCAAAACCAGATCGTGCTGACCCCTTGGTTGTGCTGGTCAACTTTCTGACCACAGCTAACTTCACTGACTTCAGATGTAACCTATCAGTTGGGCTGATCACCTGTCCCCTCCTTTCCCTGGATAAAACCCCTAAACATCCTGAACATTACCTGTGGCTTCCTTTCTGTATGCCCCTTGAGGGTATGTCTTTGCGGTTTCAGTTACCAGCCTTGGGCCTGTAGCTGCTTTGACAACTGGTGTACAGAAGGTATTTGTTTGTTGGGGTCAGTGTTACAGTGAAACCGGGGATAAGAAAATACACTCAGACAAGTGCTGAGCAGTTTGGCTCTTCAAGCAGCCCTTGTTGGGTCTATGCCCCTTATGAGCAGAAAATAGCTAAACCATCCTCTTCCCCTCTTCCCCAGATGGAGGCACGATCACAGGATGGGGGCAGGCACTGAACCCAGAACCTGTGGGCTAAACCTGTTCTCCCCGCCATCGCTGGTCAAGGTGGTGAAGGCTTACATGTCCTCCCAGCAGAGCAGGGCCTTATCATAAGCGTTTATCTGAGGTGTCTTCCAGGCGCTTGGGGGCAGCTCTGTTGAGTTTGGGCTGCACTGGTTGAGATGGGATAGGACCACTGAGCCCTCCCCTGGGTCTGCATTTGCACTGGTGACCTTGTGACCGTGCAGAGGCCTGGGGCCTAGTCACGCCTGCGCTTGAGGACAGTTAGGCACCTCTTTTATCGCGGTGCCCGCACAGCCCTGTTCACTTTGCTGTCAATGCCCCCATCCCGCACCTT
Organism: Procapra przewalskii; assembly: GCA_006410515.1. Taxonomy (NCBI): domain Eukaryota; kingdom Metazoa; phylum Chordata; class Mammalia; order Artiodactyla; family Bovidae; genus Procapra; species Procapra przewalskii. Next base: position 334,415 of record SJYF01000790.1, on the reverse strand, counting down.
CTGGGAGGAAGACCTGAGATTTGATCTCCAGTCTCCACACTTGGCTGCCTCACGAAAAAGCCCTCTTTGCTGGCGACCTTGGCATCTCAGCGTCTTGGCTGGCTGTGCACCCGGCAGAATGAACCTGGCCACTAACAGTGACAGTACTGGTGACATTTTGTCTAGGAGGGCTCCTACATGCTCCATCCCCGGAAAGCCCCTGATGGACAACCCAGTGCCCCTGGGCTCAGCATCCTCAGATGCTAGGCTGCCCACTTGGTCCTGAAGACCATGTAACTAGTCATCAGAAGTAGTTAGTCTTCCAGTTGTTCAGAACTCGGAGGCAGGGCCATCTTCCCTCCTGGCTGGAGCGCTTTCTGAGTTGGGGCAGAAGGTCAGTGAGGTCCAGGGCAACAGGACTTCTGTGTGACCAGAATCGAGGGGGTGTGGGCAGGCGTCAGTAGTGCTTTTCCAGACTCAGCTCTCTAGACACAGTGGACTCTGAACTTGAAGGACACGGGCCGAGTCCCCTGACTGCTGTGGGAAATGCCATCATTTGAGGGGACAGGGGGTCAAGGGTGGTCCTGCACGGAGGGTGGATGCTCCCCAGGGGACCCTGGATCAGTGAGCAAACATCTCTCCCGGGCAGCTGCTGCCCATGCAGGGGGTTTCCCGTGGACGCAGGCGCACTCTGCTCTTTGTGATCAGTGATCTTACTGGAACGACTTGGAAAGCTCAGGTCCTGGTTCGCATTTTTTAGCAGTGAAGTATTAACAGTGTGTGCACCATTCAGACATAAGTCTGTACACATAACAGGCTGAAGCGTGGTATTAGCGAGTTTTATATGCACGGGACACCTACCGGTTCACACGACTCACATTGTGTGATCGAGTCCTGGTGATAGATGTAAACCTGGGTTCTCTCCCAGGTCTGCCTGTCACTCGCCTCGGGGGGAGCCTGTGGAGTTCTGGGAGCAGGACTGGGGGTACGGGAATGCTGTGGGCCCCTCTGCACTGTGGAGAAGGGACAGTCTGGGCCAGTGTGGGCTGGAGCAGAGGAGGGCCACAGTCTCTTCCGGACCAGACTCTAGCCGGGCTGCTCCCAGCGAGGTCCGGACTCCTCAGGCTTCGAGGTATGTCTCTTCATTGTCCCATTATAGCAAGATTCCTGTTGAGTCAGATTAGCTGGAGCTCCCCAGGCTCAGCGTATGACCGGACTGCTCATCCCCTTTCCCCAGATAATGAGGTCTGCCCTCAGCACAAATCCTGTACGTCCGTGGGGTCATTCTGCTATGGTCTGAGTGTGTATCCCCCCAAAACTCAGGCTGAATCCAAATGCCCGGGGTGGTGGTGTGGCCTTTGGGGGGTGATGAGATCATGAGGGTGGAGCCCCCATGAATGGGGTCAGAGTGCCCCCAGCCCTTCTGCCACTTGAGGACACAAGGTACCATGTGTGGACTGTGGAGGGGCCTCACCAGACATGGCGTCTGCTGCGTGCTGGTCCTGGACGTCCGTCTTGCAGGCTGTGAGGACTCAGCTCGTGGTCCTGCTGTGACAGGCTGTTCCCTCTCACCAGCTTCCTGCTGTGGCTCCACCTGCTTCTGAGGGTCGCCTCCAGAGGGGGAGGTGAGCCTGACCTTGCCCCCACGGGAAAGTCCATGGCCGGAATGAATCCCTCTTGCCTGGCTCTCCTTCTGTCCTGACAAGCGTTGGGGGTAGACAGCGACGGGGTCTGAGGATGGGGGCCACCGCGTGCGTCCCAGAGGGCGGCTCCTCATGTCTGTGAAGTCACTTCACAGAGGAGAGTGTGGGGCCGCAGTTTGCTGGACTGGAGCCATGCTTTCTCGGTTTTTACTTAAAATATAGTGAAACCGTTACATAGTGACAAAACATTTCTTGTCTTAAGAGAACTGCTTTCCAAAACCAGCCATTCAGTGATAAGTGTCAATTATTGTATATTTTTTGCCAGTTTATCCTGAACTTCCAGTAGTGAGAAGAGCTCACACCCATTCCAGCATCTGTGGGTCATACCAGAGCAGGGCCTGGAGTCCTGTTTCCCTAAGTGAGGAAACAGGAGTTGAGGGGATGGTGCCCCGGGGCCAGTGGGACCTGCCACTTTGGGAGCTGTGCGGGCAGTCCGGCCGGGCTGTGGGCACGGGGGCTCTGACCCTGAGAGCAGGGCCCCTGGGGATCTTCAGCCGAGAACAGCAGAACAGCCATGTGGTGACTCAGGAACGGAGTGGTTCTGGCGTGTGGACCAGGCCTTAGTGGGGAGCCGGGGCGGAGGCGGAGGTGTGCATCCTGGCACGTCCTGCAGGTGGAGCCCGCGGAACATGCTGGCGGGGTGGAGTCCAGGCCGTCCTGGGAGGACTGACTCTAACACCAGGGAGGGAAGCCGTGCCCTTCGCCGAGGCGGAGGCTGCTGAGCAGAGACGGATCGAGGCAGGTTCGGGTGAAGTGGCGCTCGATGCGTTTCGGACACCCTGGAGACACCTGGGGACAGCTGGCTGTGCGGCTGGAGCAGACGTAAAACCTGGGAGCCTGGAGGGGCCAGGCCTGGCTGAGACCCCCTGGGGCAGGGTGGGCTCAAGATGAGTTGTGTCCCAGACCCCCAAGGAGGAGAGTGCTGTGAAGCGTCAGACACGGGTGCCACCGTGCCGGGGTGGGCAGCATGCCGTGGGGGAGATGGGGTGGGGACTGCCGGGGACACGGATTTGCAGGTACAGGAGGCCCTTTCAGGGCTGTCAGTGAAGAGGAAAAGTGGCTGCCGAAGGAGTGAGATCCAGGAGGTCTTAGTGTTGGGAACCGTCACTGCATGTCAGTGGGCTGGCCGGCAGGGAAGTGGACGGCGGAGGAGGGCTGCGGAGCGGCCTGGACAGGCCCGGGCACCGGTGGGAAGAGGCCGGGGAGGCCAGGCCAGGCGCCTTGGGGCAGTTGGAGGGATGGAACGATGGTGAGAAGGTGTGGACCTTCTCTTCTGTGCAGAGAGTCCTTGCGGCCTTGGTAGAGGCTGGGGCCTGAGGGGCAGCACAGAGGGCAGAGCCGCGCAGGAGGGCCCGTGGTTGGTGGCTGAGCGTTTAGCACCAGGCTGGCGGGGAAGGGCATGGACTCTTACTCTGACTGCGGTCCTGGGGGGCTCATCGCCTGGCCCCACTCGCAAGCGGGCTCAGAGCTCCCTAGTTGCCTCTTGTTAATACTGCTGCTGTGAACTGTGGATTGCACGTTTCTTTTCCAGTCTGTGGTGGTATTTTCTTTGTATGTGTATCCAGGAGTGGGATTGCTCAATCTCTTGTTGGTTCTATTTTTAATTTTTTCCACTACTGTGTTCTGCATAGTGGCTGCACCGATTCCCGCCAGCAGTGTAGGAGCGTTCCCTTTAATCCACAGCCTCCTCAGTGCTTCCTGTCTTTCTGAGGGTAGCCAGTAAAGAATCCGCCTGCAGTGCGGGAGACCTGGGTGCAGTCCCTAGATGGGGAAGGTCCCCTGGAGAAGGGAACAGCTGTCCCACTCCAGTACTCTGGCCTGGAGAATTCCGAACGACAGAGGAACCTGGCAAGCTTTAGTCCATGGGTTCACAAGGAGTCAGGCGCCACTGAGTGACTAACACTTTTTACTTTTCATTCTGACATGTACAAACTGAAACTTCACTGTGGTTTTGAGTTGCATTTTCCTGATTAGCCAGTAATGTTGAGCATCTTTTCATGTGCCTCTTGGCAATCTGCATTTCCTCTTTAGAAGAACTGTCTGTTCAGGTCCTCTGCCCATTTTTTAATCAGATTGTTCATTTGATACTGAGTTGTATGTTTTATATACTTTGGATATTAACCCCTATTGGTCATGTTATTACCAAATATTTTCTCCTTTTCAGCAGGTTGTCTTTTTGTTTTGTCAGTGGTATCCTTTCCTGTGCAAGAGTATTTAAGTTTTATTGGGTCCCATTTGTTTGTTTTTGCTTGCTTGTGTTAGAAAATCACAAAAGATACTGCTGTGATTTACATGTCTGCCTATGTTTTCATCTAGAAATTTATGGTTTCTGGTCATACCCTTAGGCCTTTAATCCACTTTCAGTTTATGTTTCTAAGTGGTGTTACAGAATGTTCGAATTTCACTCTTTCACCTGTGTCTGTCCAGTCTTCCCAGCACCGTTTATTGAAGAGATTGTGGTTCCCCAGTATATATTCTTGCCTCTTTTGTGGATTCATCATAAGTGCATGGGTTACTTTCTGGGATCTGTCCTGTCCCATTGGTCTGTGTGTGCTTTTTTGGCCAGTGATGAGCTGTGTAGTTCTGTCTGAAGTCAGGAAATCGGACACCTCCATACTTAAGGTTGTTTTGGCTATTCATGTTCTCCTGTATTTCCATACAGACCTCAGAATTATTTGTTCCAGTGAAAACTGCCATTGATATTTCACAGGCATTGTATTGAATTTCAGGTGACATTGAGTAGTAAGTAATCATCATCTGAACAATAATGATTAATCCAAGAACACGGTCAATCTTCC
>SJYF01000790.1:283869-299407 GCA_006410515.1 Procapra przewalskii | reverse complement strand
TACCAGCCTATCTCCGGGGGACAGTTTTGCTGGCTGGCAGTCAGGAAGCTGCATGTTTGGAACCGCTTTTTTCTACTCCACTGATAGTTGTCTGCGTGGATGACAGCTGTCATCCATATTCTGTCCTTAACTAGATGTCATGAGGGGTCACCCCACAAAGTCAAGGACAGAGACACAGGCTGAAATAAGAGAGCCAGGCTCCTGCACCATTTCCCTTCAGACTAAGTGGTCTGCAGAGAGAAGGAACCTTGCCTTTTCTGAACTCAGTTTTGTAATATCCAACCCAACCAGCCAGGCAAAGCATTTTTAACCATATAAATAAGAAAGTGAAGAAAAATCTAAAAGTGCTTAGAAAGTGGTCATATTATCAAACATACATATGATATAATCCTTTTTTCCCTCGGGATTAAACAGTACAGCCCTCTGTAAAATCAACTCCTTTTTCTCAGTCAAGTGTGAGTCGCTGTGGGGACCTGGATTTGGCCAGGACGGTGGCCACTCATGCGTGCAGTCAGGGGCCGTGCCGGTCCAGGTCCCATTGGCGGTGCAGTGGCGAGTGGTCAGCCCTGAGGTCCTGTAGCCGTCCCAGCAGGCATAGACCACCGAGCTGGAGAACAGCACGCCATCGCTGCTGACAATCTTGCCGTGGGTGGGCGTCCCCGGGTTCCCACAGGACACAGCTGTGGCGAGACAGAAAGCAGGGGAGACCTGTTACCACGTGATAAGCTCGAGAGGTCGAGGGCCATCTGCATAACAGACTGCTGATTTATTTAAAAAGTCATCGAAAGGACACTGTGGTTCTCCCCCCACCCCCACATCCTCTGCCTGCCTTTCGTCTGTAGAGAAACTGTAGCCAAGCAATGAGTTTAATCAGAGAAGTGAGACAATGCCGGACCAAAGAAAACAGTCCAACAAGAAAAATGTAGTTTCGTCATTAAGTCAAGGACCTGTAATAGCTCCTCCTCCAGGGCCACAGATAACACTGAGCCGTGTCCTGTGAGCTCTTTTGTAGAAACGGAAACCCCCACCAGGTGGAGAAGCTAACTGCATGATGCCAGGCTGTAGCCACGACACAGGCTGCCAGGAGTCTGAGGACTGGCCTCCAGGAAACGGGAGCAATCCAACCCTGGAGCTGAAGACTGGCTGTGCTCAGACAGCCGAACGGCGCTGCTGAGGCCACTGATGGCCCACTGCAGGCGCCTGCCAGCTGTCTGTGCTGTGTCTGTGGGTAGCGCCACCCTCCTCCTGTCTATGAAAGCTCTGTATCAGTGCCCAGTCCTGTCTGACTCTTTGCGACCCCATGGACTGTAGCCTGCCAGGCTCTCCCTCTCCAAGGGACTTTCCAGGCAAAAATACTGCAGTGCATTGCCATTCCCTGCCCCAGGGGATCTTCTCCCCCCAAGGGTAGAACCTGAGTCTCTTTCATCTCCTGCATTGCAGGCAATTCTTTACCACTAGTGCCACTGGCTTCGGAATGGCGGCAACTTAAATCTCCAAATGACCACAGTGTCATCAAACACAGGAATGAAGTCTTCAGCTGGGATGGGCAGTGAGGCAGGTCTGCCCTCTGAGTATGCCATGTGTGTTCTTTCCTTAGCAAACAGGGAAACTCAGCAGCTTCTGGGTGTGTATCAATGTTGCAGGTTTTTTGCCTTTTTCATTGAACCTATTTACCATAAAGATGGTTATTTTTCCTCCTTAATCCTCCCACAATAATGTGCAATAGACAGACATACAAAGAATGTGAATTCTAATGCCAACAATGTATCATGAGTCCCTTTTCTGAGAATAATCAAAATATTTTAAATACTCTGGCCTATTTAGTTGTTCCACTTTCAAACTTAGCCTGTGAACAAATACACACTCTTCTTAAAAACATGGAAGAAAACAGATTGCAAAATAAAAGTCAGTATAATAGAAGTTTATGAATTCCCTATCATATAATGTTAAAAAATGCACAGAACTCTCAGATTGGACTAGATCTTGTTTGACAAAAAGTATACTTGTTGGTGATTTTATGCCCGAGCCTATGCTTCCCTGGTAGCTCAGACAGTAAAGGATCCGCTTGTAATGTTTAGATCCCTGGGTTGGGAAAATTCTCTAGAGAAGGAAATGACAGTCCACTCCAGTATTCTTGCCTGGAGAATCCCATGGACAGAGGAGCCTAGCAGGCTACACAGTTCCTGGGGTGGCAAAGAGCTGGGCACAACTGAGCAATTAACACTTTAACTTTTCTACGTCATCTATAACTAATCAGTTACAACCTTCTTCCCTGATGAGTCTGGGTTTGGACTTACAATCCCTTCTGACCCAGATCATTCAGTGGTTTCTTGGTTGACATCTGAGATGAGATATATTTACCAGTCCTGAGGCAGACGATACCTAACATCCTCTAAAGCTCAGAGTCCTTTGATGGCTGTGACATAAATTAAAATTTCACTTAGCAAAAATCCAAGCCTATTCAAGAACATTACTCCATTCCACAGACACTGATCCACTGCTTCCTATGCACTTACTGTTCACGAGTATGGGTGCAACCTGACACAGCAAAGAATTGCATTGATCCAACTTGTAACAAAAGAGACTCGTGTCACTGTATATTATTCCAGTCATATCTGGAATATTAAAATCTATGCAGCAATTTTCAAAAGTGACTTGTGAAAGACTAATGCTGAAATAAAGCACGTGACTGTTGAAATATATTCAACTTAATTTACAGACAAATGTATTGTCAGTAAAGGAATGTCCATCATAATAATGACACCCTGATGTTTATAAAGTCCCCTCTAATATTGTACTTGATATAGTCAAATTCATGGTTAACTTTTTTTTCCTGATAGGGATGCTTTCATTGATGATCATGCCTATGAAAGTGTAGATTAGAAACAGGGTCAGCATATCTGTTTTTATATCAAGGTCCTAAGGTTTCAAGGCATACAAAGACTGACACTTAGGCAAAATGAGAGATTACATTTTAAAGATGCTAGAAAACAAGATATTTTGAAAATTACAAGTTAAAATTTCTTTTTAAATACATCTTTTAAAAAGTACATTTAGTTAATGTGCCCCCTTTTTGTAAAAGATCATTGTCTTCTACTCAACTTGTAGTAAGGTAGCATCATACTTATTCCAAATACACATTATTGTTCACTGGTATCAATATTGCTCACTTAGCATGCTGTATTAGGATGATTGCTGTTAAACTTGAGTTAGTCATAGGTTTGAATCTCTGCTCATACAGGTTAAGTTTAATGTGAGTGATCAAGTTCTCAACATGTAGTGTCTTCACTATAAAATCGATAAAAAAAGACAGTTGCTCCCTGTTGTAAGATTGCACATGTGCATGCATGCTCAGTCACACCTGACTGTTCGTGACCTCACGGACTGTAGCCCGCCAGGCCCCTCTGTCCGTGGGGATTCTTCAGGCAAGAATACTGGAGTGGATTGCTGTTTCCTCCTCTAGGAGATCTTCCCAACCTAGGGGCTGAAACCACGTCTCCCGCATCTCCTGCACTGGCAGGTGGGCTCTTTACACTGACCACCTGGGAAGCCATACTAAGTGCAAAATGCCACCATCTCGTATAGACATAGTCATATTAGTGTTTTTCTTTTCTTTATCATCACTTTAATCACATGTCCATTACGTGAATAAAGGTCAACCTTGTCATAATCTCCTGGGAAAGAGGATTAGGAGTTGCCCCAAAGATGTAGTTACATTTACACAACTTGGTCAGATATAGCCATTTGAAAAGCTAAGTCAGTGAGCCTGTGATTCAAAGATCTTAACAAAAGAAAACATGATTTAAAGTGATGAAAATATTTATCAGAAGTTTAATGTCTTTGATGCTTAAGAATTTTTCAAATATTTTTCTTGTAATTCATGAACCTGTTTTTAAAATTTGTTGAAATATCCCATCAGGATCTAATATATTTTTTAATGAGTTTCAGAGAAGGTAAATTCATTAGGAGGAGCATGACCTTGGTCAAGGGATTGAGTACATAGGTCATGGCTAACCTTTGTGGCAATGAAAAGTTGCTGCTGATAACCCCACTTTCTACAGAAAATAATATGTGTGTGCCCCAAAGGTACAGACCTATGATAGCAAGTAAGAAAAAAACAGAAAGCGATAGATTCTCCACAGTTTAAGAGTTATAAGTGTGTGTGGAGGAGTGGGAAGGGATTAATCATATATTCCTAGACATCATTTGTGGTTTTTCTGAGTGTAACTGAACTATCACTCACACAACTTCCCATGATTTCTATACTGCAATTAACTGCAATTAATTAATTAAGTTGTGCTTAGTCACTCAGTAGTGTCCGACTCTTTGTGCCATGGACTGTAGCCCTCCAGGCTCTTCTGTCCACGGGGATTCTCCAGGCAAGGATACTAGAGTGGGTTGCCATACCCTCTTCCAAGCACAATGCAATTGGAAATAACCAATTTTGTGGAGCATTGCATATTTGAGAAATGTTTTCAGCATTGAAACATTTTAGTAACTTCTTTTTGTACACAGATTTTAAGGGAAAAATTTGAAAGGATTTTATAGGAACCCTCTGAATTTCTGAATTTGTCGCTAAGTCACATCCGGCTCCTTGCAACTCCATGGACTGTAGCATGCCAGACTTCCTTGTCCTTCACCATATCCTGAAGTTTGCTCAAACTCATGTCCTTTGAGTCAGTGATAACACCATTTTGATAAACTAAATGCTATTTAAAAAGCACTTGCATAGTCTAGGATAAGTACATCATGAAGTGAAATCCAATTAAGCTCTCCTAATCAAATAAATGAATTCATTTATGTTTTGTTGGGAAAAAACTCATAGTGTGGTACCCCAGCAACAAAGTGAGATTTTTACAGAAAACATGACTTACTCTCAACTGCTTTAGTTTTTTCAGTTTAAATTTGCCAGAGGGACTCCCCTTGTGGTCCAGTTGCTAAGACTCTGTGATCCCAAAGCAAGGGACCCAGGTTTGATCCCTGGTCAGGGAACTAGATCCCACATGATGGAACCAAGACCCCATACAGTCAAATAAGTTAATTTTTTTTAAAGTGCAAGAAATTAAGACCAGGGCGCTGACAGACTAGAAATAACATATGAATGAAATGTCTTCCAGCAGCAGGGAGCCCCGTCAGGACCTGCCCTGCTCACGGCACCTTCACCTGCGTTCTCAGCCCCACCAGCCATAACACCCTGAGCGCCACACAGAGACGGGCACCAGGAGAAGACTTCCTGATGATTCTCTTATGTTTGGGAGGAAAACAGGTTAATTGTAGAGACAGCGTAACCTGTAAGATGTTGCAGAACGTCACTGGTCATTTCAGAGTGACCTGCCTGGTGTCCACCCGCAGCTCTGACGCTCAGGCTGGGACCCACTCACCCTCGCACACGGGCTGCAGTCCTGACCAGGACCCGTTGAGCAGACACGTCCGCTCGGCCGAGCCCCGCAGCTGGTAGCCCATTTCACAGGAGAAGCACAGGAGACTCTTGGCCTTAAACTCCTCTCCAAGCTGAGACCCATGGGCTGGAGTCCCCAGATCACCTCAAAATCCAGGGTTATTTCCTGCAGGACACAAACACACTTGGCAATAGACGATGCTATTTAAAACAGAGTTGTTATATTTAAAGAGAATAAAACTTTATATAAATGTGTATCAAACATGATCACAGTCATAGTATTCTGGAAATCCTGTAAGAAAATTTTCTTTATGATAGCACAAAAGTAGAAGACTCTTAAGAAATTGTTTCTGTGTAACTAGAATCAAAATAGTTTATTAAAATATGGTAGTGACAATAATTGATATTCTTTGGAAGAAACAAAACACTGGGGACAGTGAGGGCAGGAATTGCTCACTGGAGATGCTGGTGAGGACGCCCACAGGAGATGGGGAAGGTGAGCTGGGAATAAAAAAAATCAAATAAGAGGTGTGATCCACTGAGTTTTATTATGAAACATTCATGGAAGAATTAATATGATTTCTTTTCCAAACAGGACCAATGTGATTGTTGATGATAGAGAGAGGAAAGATGTGGAAGAACTGAGAGGAAGCGGAAGGAGAGAAAAGGGAGGGCAAGCTGAGTCAAGGCGAGCAGGCTTCCTAGTCAGGGGTGGGAGGCTCCCGGGGCTCCAGCAGGAGAAACCTTGCCGGGACAGGCATTCATTCAAAGAGAAGCCAAAGACGCAGGCGATGTGTCCCAGGGGCGTGCTCGGCTGGAATGGGTTAGTAACCACTTTGGAGACGGGCGCCGCCAGTCTGTCTGCAGGCGGATGACTGCCCGCGCCAGCCCACCTGTGCAGTGGGGCAGGGCTCCGCTCCAGTGACTGTCCTCCCGGCAGGCTCTGCTGCTGTCGCCCACGAGACTGCGGCTCCCTCGGCAGGAGTAGTGGACCACGGCCCCATAGGTAAACAGGTCTCCTGTGAGTATGGTGTTGGCAGGGACGCCGGGGTGTCCACACGATATCACTTAAGAAGAAGAGAAAGTAATCAGTACATTGTTCCTGTTAAGCTGCTCTGTGTTGGTCACTGTACTTCAGAGACTCATATGATCACCATCTATTAACAAAAACACCCCTGGTACCCTGTGGATGAGGAGCATCAACTTCCAGACGACCCGCCCTCACACATTACTGAAGACCAGGAAAGGGTCCGTTAGTGAAGCGTTTTTGTTTTTTTATTAAGGTAGCTTTACTGAAGGTAGAAATTGACTTTGAAGTTTTCAAAAAGAAAGTCATCTACCTAAATTTTTCCATCTTCCCTTAACTGTAAGTAAGCAGTGTTCATAAAAACTGATAGAGACCAACACAGATCCGCCAAAGCTGTCACCATTATTTCTTCAGTTAGTATGCTTTGCATGGGGACAAAATCTCGGTCAAATCTGTTCCCTCTTCCAGATCATGTCTAGAGAGATCATTCTAACTATTTTTCCTTGAATACGTGGCAAACTAAAATGTCTTTTTTTTAGTATTTTAAAATTGGATCTAGGTGCTTTATAATATTATGTTAGTTTCTGCTGTGCAGCAAAGTGAATCAGCTACGTATACATATATCCTCTATTAATTTTTTAAATAGAGGATAAAATGTTTAAGTTAAAAAGTAATAATAAATTACTGATTTATTTTTTCCTCAAGTATTCCATTTATTTCTTTATACCAAATGAGGCCAATCATCTGATCATTATTCCTCAAAAAGGAAAATTCTAGAATCCAGATTACAACAGGGTGGTAAAGACTTCTATCTCTCTTTTTGTAAAGTACAAAATTTTTATGGTTAACCACTGGAAAAAAAAAAGCATACCAAGTTCAAACAACTAACTGGACTGAGGGTGCCAGAAATGATCCAAAGGGAGCTAATTTTACATCCAAGAGAGATTGCATTTGGTCATCGGCAACCGCAGAGCACAGGCCCCAGTGCCCCCTGAGTCACATTCGCCCTCCCCTGACACACTCTCATCCTGGCATCCATTCATCGAGAACAGAAGTTTATCTAGAGTCCTAAAAAGAAGCTAGCTAGAGCAGAATCATTGACATGGTTGGTGAATGATCAGTTCCAGGTGAATAAAAAAATCGGTGAACAGCACAAATAGAGATGGAAGCTAGCCGAGCTGCTGCAGAGCCTGTGAAAACAAAGCACTCCTCTGAGAGCGCTGTTCCCAAGTCCCGGCAACTCCAGCGGCTCAGGACAGCAGAGGCGGGAACTCGCCACCCGGGAAAACAAGATCAGTGTAAAGCTGGTTCCTGGAGGTCTGGGGCACAGGCGCATCATCACAACCACTAATGGAAGTCTTGGGGAGGCCAGGGAAGAGGCTAGGTATATCTTTGGGAAGAAAATAAAATTAATTTCTCTGAAAAGTTCCCATGTGTGAAGGCATGGAAACCAGAACACACAACATATGCTGAGAACTGTAAAGCATTCATAGATGTGGGTGTTTTGGTCCTATAAGCTTGTACATTTGTTTGTGAAAGGCATCGCTCTCTTTCTCTGTAGGAATTAACTGTATTGTTACACTTAGAATTTGATACAGGTTTCCAGGCAGATTCAAAGGGCTTTGAGGGACCTTGACTTGCAGGAAAAGTCTCCGGCACCAGTCCACTCTGCAAATGTACCAAAGACGCTGTAATCATGAGGGGTAAAATGAACTATCACATTTTTTCAGTATTTCAATTCATAGTATAATTGTCATTTCCCATTTTTTCTATGCACAGAAAATGAATACTAAAAAGATAAGATTTTGATTCTAAGAATTGTTTTGTTTCTGACTGATTTTTAAAGGACCAAGGAGAGTGACTCCTTTCTTCATTTTCAGACTGTTTTAACAAGACACAAGACGATTCTCTTTGAACTCAAGGACAGTATGCTATTTCAAGGGAAAGAAAGTATTGTAGCTAGTGGGTGAAAAAGAGAACGGCCCTTGCTCATCTGCATACTGTTAATAACGTTTTCACAGCCAGAGCTGTGACCTGTAATTCTGCTGCCCAGAGGAGCACCCTGCTCTTCCTCTTGGTTAAACCTAAGGGTCAGGAGGAAGTGCCAACCAGGGTGCCATCTTCTTTATCAGGCTCACACTGGACTGTCCTGGAAGTGCTAATGAGACAAATGAGGCCCCCAGAGTGCTCCATGCTTCTGACCACAGATACTGGGTCCGTAGATGGAGGCTCCATACTATAGCCGTTTGCAGCATCTATGAATCTGGGTCCCCAGGGAGGCAGCGTGTTGCGAGAGGCACAGTCTGGAGGCTGCTGGCACCTGGGTGAACCGAAGGATCTGCCTGCCTGCCTGGCTGAAGCAGGAAACGAGCACTGATGAGTGGATACAGGGACAGCAGGGTCCAGGCGGAGCTGACCGAGTCCCTTGCCCTCTGGGACCAGTTTGTGATCGGCCTGCACCCTGTGCCTTTCTTCCCTTGAAACTAGTTTGAGTTGTATTTGGTGATTTCTTTAAAGATATCATAAAAACTAATACGATTTGTAATGGGGTCAGGCAGAATAAAAAGTCAATACCTTTTTGAATACTTAAAAAAAACAAAACACGTGTTGTGTTGGCAGTGTTCTTTCAGGGCTCTGCAGCATGAGAGCCCAGATGACCCCCACTCACCCAGACACTTGGGCAGAGAGTGATCCCACAGGCTGTTCACCATGCAGGTGAGGGCGGAAGATCCCGGAAGGTAGAAGCCCCTTTTGCACCGATACTGATGCACGACGCTCCATACTCAGAACCCTTGGGGAGGCTCTGGTGCAGGTGCCTGACACGTTTTCCACAAAGCCTTGGGTCCAAGCAGTTCACCACTGCAGAGGGAAGCACACCACACATAGTTTACACGCGGCTCTAGTTACAACCCCAGAGCGGAGGATGGCAGCCCACTCCAGTGTTCTCAGCTGGGGAATCCCAGGGGGACAGAGGAACCCAGGGGGACACAAAGAGTTGGACACAGCTGAGAGACTAAATAACAACAGCACTTATGAATGAAACATACTGCGGAGAAGGTGAACTCCTCCTCGTGGTTTTGGGAAGTTTTAAGATGACTGTAGGATAAGGAGTTAGAGAGGCGAGGTTCGGAAGGAGACCAGCACTTTACAGGAACAGAGCACCGTTAATGTGGCGAGAAGGGGCAGCAGTCAGATTAGTGAGCTGCTGCACTGACCCAAGAAAAGAGTAAGCGCATGTAGGCACATGTGTGGACATCTGCTGTCTTAAGGGGACCTGCTCGTCTCCAAGGTTGTTGGGAGTAGTTCTCTCTTAAAGGGCTGGGGCAAGGAATTCTGGAGATGGGCCAGAGGCTGGACCGGCTGGGAAATGACTGTAATGTCCTTTTTTTTTTTTTTTCCTTCGGGTGAGAGATTTGTTTTGCATAGAATTGTGGGGAGGACCGGAGGGGAGTTTTAACTCCAGGTTATTTTGAGCCCTGTAACTTTCTTTCATTGACAAGATCACAGTAAAGGCTTTAGTGTGAAATTCTGCAGCCTTGACAAGCTCTACTTTCTGCTCTGGGCTTCTAGACTTCAAAATCAAGCAACATATCGGCTTCTACAGCAATTTTAACAACATAAGACTGATAGCTTTTAACGGCGTCCTAATAATAAGCTTCTTCAATGCAAGTCTAAAATTAGTTTTCCTGGTTACATTTTTATGTTATGAAAATGTTAAAATACAAATGGCTAAAGTCTTTGATATTTTTGAACTGTGGTGTTGGAGAAGACTCCTAAGAGTCCCTTGGACAACAAGGAGATCAAACCAGTCAATCCTAAAGGAAATCAACCCTGAATATTCATTGGAAGGGCTGATGCTGAAGCTGAAGCTCCAATACTTTGGCCTCCTGATGTGAAGAACTGACTCACTGGAAAAGACCCTGATGCCGGGGAAGAGTGAAGGCAGGAAGAAGAGGAGGTGATAGAGGGTGAGATGGTTGGAAGGCATCACTGACTCAATGGACGGGAGTTTGAGCAAGCTCTGGGAGACAGTGAAGGACAGGGAAGCCTGGCTTGCTGCAGTCCATGGGGTCGCAAAGAGTTGGGCACAGCTGAGCAGCTGAACAACAAGAACAAAAGCCTTTGTGTGTGAGTGTGATGCTTTAGGACAGCCTGGGACACAGTGATTAATCCTTCCCCCACCCCACCAACATGCACTAATGCCTCAGTATGTTTCTGCAGTGATTTCTGTCCTATGTCTAGAGTAAACAAAAGCGACTTTCACAGGCAGAAACAGCTGCTGTATCTTTTCCTCTTCATTCTGTTAGCTCCACTAGGGAGTTCAGCTATCTGCCTCCCACAGGGGGGAAAATAAGGCAGAGAGATTTTAACTTATTTGTTCAGG
This sequence comes from Procapra przewalskii, assembly GCA_006410515.1. NCBI lineage: Eukaryota > Metazoa > Chordata > Mammalia > Artiodactyla > Bovidae > Procapra > Procapra przewalskii. Next base: position 288,598 of record SJYF01000790.1, on the reverse strand, counting down.
ACAGAGAGGACCCTGTAATATCCCATGTCATCGCTGCAAATGGCTGTGTTTTACCGCACGGAGAGCAGGCTGCCAGCCAAGACAGCTCACAGCCACGCAAACCACTCTGTTCTTTCTCCTTTGTGTGCAGTTTCTGTCAGGGATCCGGTGGCCCCAGACACCATGTGAAGAGGTGAGCTGTTAGCACCGTGGACACAGGAGTCAAATTACCTCAGGTGACCAGTGGGGCAAAGAAAGGCAAGACAGGCAGGTCAGACCTGCAGGAGCTGCTGCACTTCTCTAGTTGGAGACAGTGTCTAGCAGAGGGCAACACAGCAGAGTGAAGCTGGTGACAGCCTCACTGTGGGGGTCCCCCCATCCCAGCACCACACCCCTCAGCACGCTAAGCGCAGAGACCTGGCCGTGATGTTCAGGCATAAAACCTGACACGCAACAAAGGTCCTCAGCTGGAGAGAACGGGAAGCACTGCATCATAGACACGCAGCCCACCTGCTGTGGATGCTGGGAATCAAGACATTCATGTAACGACCAGCAACACGTCTGAGGTCACAGAGGTGATTTCACCAGAGGTAGGTGAGGGTCAGAGCTCCGAACTACCTGAGGACTCCTGAACCTCCTGCAGTGGACGCAGGGCTTAGTCAGAAACGGAGGAGGGACGGGGTGGGAAAGAGGAAGGGGAGGAAGGAAACATTTCCTTATCTTCCTAAATTATTTTTTGTTTTACAACTTCTCTTTACATTTCTTTTTCTGTGTTGACTCCTGTTTCTTGCTTATTTCTTAATTTCTTTTATGGCGCATTAAGAATCAGATCACAAACAGGAAAAATATAAGAAAATGATGCTCCATAATGGAAACTATTGTCAAATTCTCTGGCAGTGGGAAAATGGGTAAGAATTAGTTCACCAAAAAAAAAAGCATTCATAGTTGATGAGAGTTCTGAGTAATATGTGTTTTTAAATTTTCCAATGGAAGGGATTATACAAAGTTGAGAGGACAATCAAAGGTGAGACTGCAGTATTCAGTGTACTGCACAGACTCAATGTTTTCAGCTTGTTTACTAACTGCATGAATCAAAATTTAAGATTACTGGTCACAGGGGGGAAAATAATTTATTATGACTATTTTTCAAATATATGAAAGTTACCATTCGTCTTTTATCAAAAACTGTTAAGAATAAAGAAATTGACTTTAAGTGTAATGAGACATTCAGACTTGCTAAAGAAGAAGCATTCTAATTGATTCTAATTAAATTTCAGAGGCAGGTGAGGTGGAGAGACTGAGAACCTACTATGTTTCAGGCATTTTGCTAAGCATGTCACAACGTACTGGTTTAAGAACTGATGCTTCTGAATTGTGCTGGAGAAGACTTTTTTTTATTTTTGGAGAAGACTCTTGAGAGTCCCTTGGACAGCAAGGAGATCAAATCAGTCAACCCTAAAGGAAATGAAACCTGAATATTCACTGGAAGGACTGATGCTGAAGTTGAAGCTCCAGTACTTAGGTCCCCTGATGCAAAGAACTGACTCATTGGAAAAGACCCTGATGCTGGGAAACATTGAGGGCAGGTGGAGGAGATGACGGGATGAGTGGCTGGTTAGCATCTCTGACTCAATGGCATGCCTTTGAGCAAACTCCAGGAGACAGTGAAGGACAGAGGAGCCTGGCGTGCTGCAGTCCATGGGGTCGAAAATAGTCGGACATGACTTAGTAACAGAACAGCAACAACTACATGCTTAATGCCATTTTATTCCTTGTTTTCCATTTTTTTTGTAGTTCTCTGTTCACTTCTTGTTTCTCCTGTTGAGGTTTGGTTTTTCTTTGGTACTATGCTTGGTCTCCTTTCGTTTTGGTTTTTCTGTATCTTGTATCTATTGTAGGTTTTGGTTTATGATTACCATGAGGGTCATATGTTGACTCATAATTTTATACACTTGTTTTAAACTGACAGTCATTTAAGGTCAAACACTTTCTAAAAGATCTGCTTTTTTTTTAACCCCCTTCTACACTCTATATATTTCATATATTTTACATCTTGATGTTCATCTCCTTACTGTTAGTGGCTGTAACTGCTTTTACAATTATGTTGCTGTTCAGTTGCTAACTCATGTCTAACTCTTTGTGACCCTATAAACTGCAGCATGCCAGGATACCGTGTCCTTCAATATCTCCCCGAGTCTGCTCAGACTCATGTCCATTGAGTTAGTGATATCCAACCATCTCATCCTCTGTTGCCCCCTTCTCCTCCCGCCTTCAGTCTTTCTCAGCATCAGGGTCTCTTCCAATGAAATGGCTCTTTGCATCAGGTGGCCAAAGTACTGGAGCTTCAGCTTCAGCATCAGTCCTTCCAGTGAACATTTAGGGTTGATTTCCTTTAGGATTGACTGATTTGATCTCCCTGCTGTCCAAGGGACTCTCGAGTCTTCCCTAGCAGCACGGTTTGAAAGCAGCAACTCTTCAGCACTCAGCTTTCTTTATGGTCTAGTTCTCACATCCGTATGTAACTGCTGGAAAAACCATGTAGCTTTGACTACGCAGACCTTTGTCAGCAAAGTGATGTCTCTGCTTTTTAATACACTGTCTAGGTTTGTCATAGCTTTTCTTCCAAGAAACAAGCGTCTTTTAATCTTGTGGCTACAGTCACCATCTGCAGTGATTTTGGAGCCCAAGAAAATGAAATCTGTCACTGCTTCCACATTTTCCCCATCTATTTGCAATTAAGTGATGGGAGCAGATGCCATGATCTTCGTTTTGCTAAATGTTGAGTTTTAAGCCAGCTTTTTCACTCTTTCACCTTCATCAAGAGGCTCTTTAGTTCCTCTTCACTTTCTGCCATTAGTGTCGTATCATCTGCATATCTGAGGTTGTTTCTCCCAGCAATCTTGACTCCAGTTTGTGGTTCATCCAGCCCTGTTATTTCACATGATATCCACTGCATATAAGTTAAATAAGCAGGGTGACAATATACAGCCTTGATTTTGAATCAGTCCATTGATATACATACTGGTTTAAGTGACCTTGAATCCTTAGTATATTTGCCTTTCCTGTTGGGCTTTCCCTTTCCTATAGATTCTTACTACTTCATTTGGAAAAGGTCCTTCAGCACTTATTCTGGACTATAATCAGTGTTGCTGAATTCGTCCTTTGACTGCCTGAGACCTTCTTTCTCCCCTTGCATCCCGTGTGATGCTCCTACTGGGGCAGTGCCCTCGCTTGCAGGTTTTTCCCTTCAGAATTCTGCGTGCACCACGCCACTCCTTTCAGGCTGCGTTTTCTGCAGTCAGCTGAAGCCTTATGGGGGTTCCCTTGTATTTGACTGCTCTCCTGTTGCTCTTTGAATCCTCTGTAACTTTGGCCATTTTGATCATTCCGTGTCTCAGTGTGGGTCTGTCTTTATGCATCTTATTTGGGAACTTCTGTGCTTTCTGTACTTGGCTTAAGGTTTGGTAAGTTTTCAGCCATAATTTCTTACACATTATTGACCAGAGATGCATTAACATGTTTTGTTACCCAAACGTTTTTCACTAGACCTTTCAGTATTCACTTATATGACAGATCACTGGCCACAGGCATTACTTTCTGCAAAAATCCCTAGTCAATAGCATGTTAAAGTACACTTGACCCCTCGTTCTTTTCCTTGTGGGTAATCTCTATAATGTAAATGCTGACACAGTTTAACCCCATGTGAAAGTGAAAGTCGCTCAGTCATGTCTGACTCTTTGTGACCCCACGGACTGTCCATGGAATTCTCCAGGCCAGAATACTGGAGTGGGTAGCCTTTCCCTTCTCCAGGGGATCTTCCCAACCCAGGGATCAAACCCAGGTCTCCTGCATTGCCGGCAGATTCTTTACCAGCTGAGCCACAAGGGAAGCCTGTTTAATCCCATGGATCCTGTGTATTGCTCTGGTTTTTGTGTGTGTGTGTGTGTTTTCATTTGTCTTTCTGTCTGTTCTGATTGGGTGATTCCTATTCTTTCAGTTCACTTATGTGTTCTTCCATGTCATTTAGTCTGGATTCATTGCTTCTAGAGTGCTTTTAAATCTCAGATTTAATTACCTATTTTTGATTAGGTTGTCTTTACAGCTTCTATCTCCTTGTTAAAATGATCTGTGCTTAGATTAGTTCTTAATTCAGCTGGCATTTTTATTACCAACATTTTAAATTCATTGTCTGGTAGACTACCTTGGGTTCTTTATTTTCTTCAGGGTTTTTCTGTCTTAGTCGTTTCTCTGTCTTTTCACTGTACTTACACTTCTGTATCTATGGATTTAGGAGGAAGTTACCTCTTGTGACTTTGAAGGGGTGTCCTGATATGGGAGCATCCCTGTGCAGACTGTATCCAGGGTTTGTTGGCCACCATTACCGTAGTGCTGGAGGAGCACAGCCTCTGCAGGGTGTGGCCGGACTTCTCTGCTCAGAGGCCCCCACCCCGTCAGGGCCAGGGGGAGTGTCTGCTCCCAGGTAGAGTGGACGCCCTGAGGGCAGCCCCAAGCTGGCTGTTCCTTCAGGACGTGTCTCCTTCCTGCTCTGGGGCCGCTGCAGGAGCAAGTGGGGCCCAGGTGTGCACGCAGCTCTGTGCCGGCGTCTGTGCCCCTGCTCACACGCGCAGCATCACGTCTCTCCCCTGGTGCTCGCCCTGGATCTAGTGCAAGGCGGGGGTGTGGCAGGGGTGGGGGAGGGTCAGCTCACCTGGGAGTCAGGGGCTGTGGGGTTCACGGGGCTCCCCTGCCG
>SJYF01000790.1:264400-276213 GCA_006410515.1 Procapra przewalskii | reverse complement strand
ACCGTGCTGCACAGCTGACACAACACTAATGGAACTTCAATAAAAAAGCCATTGGTCCTTAATAAAAAAAACAAAAAAAGGGCCTTGTAGGGTCCTTCCATCTAGGTTGGAGACAGTCCTATAAATGCCTTGCCCAGTATGCACAGTCTTATTCAAACATAGACTGCTGTGATAAGCTGCTGTTGGAGCCATGCGTTCCGGGAAACAAAGTCACTCAGAAGGACAATGCAGAGAGTGGAGTGCAGTTTATTACACTGGTGGCCTGAGGCAGTCTCCTCGTAGCCAAGGACCCCGACCAGTTTCTGTGAAAACCTTATATACTTGAGTGTATTTGTTTAAAGCCACCTCCCCAAATCCCTTGAAACTAGTCTGGACAAGGTAAAAGAGAGATATGATCAAAGTTAACCCATGATTCATGTGTCACAGGACTAGATAAACAATGGATATTTATTAATAGGCCTGTGGTCATATCCCGATAAACATAATGGAATTTACCACTTTGTTCTCTTACAGAGATATTTAGCATATTCTTTTAGGCAACGGAGGGTCCAAGTCCAAGTCCCGAGGCTCTTTTATCCGGGGGTCTGGTTTTCCCTTGGTGTGCTATTTCTATAGACACCGGCACAAAGTTCAGAGTCCACTGGGAGGGTGACCATGCGTGTAGCCTAGTGTTCGCAGCCTGGCCTGAGATGGAGTCCAGCTCTGCCTGTTTCCTCCTTCATTTCCCCCCTCTTGATGCTGTTAATTCATATTATGAGCATCACTCATAGGGATATATTGCACCCTGGCTCTCTGACTGCCAATTTGCAAGAATGACATCAACCTTTAGGTTACAAAGTTCATAATACACTGTAAAATTCAGGGTCCACAAAGCAGAGCTATCAAGGCAACTGTAACAGCGGTAAATATAGTTTTCCACCAATCGCCCTTCACCCAAGATAGGACTGAGGTCCAGAAAGGAGTGTTTTCATGTGACATCACTTTTACCTGGTCTTTCATGTCATCTAAAGCAGCTGATATGTTGTCAGCTAAGTCAGGAACGCATGCACAACAGTCACCCTTAATTACAGCACAGGCCCCTCCTTGAGCAGCTGTGAGTATGTCCAAAGCCATTCTATTTTCAATTCCTGCTTTTCTCATTTGGATTTGCTCTTCATTTAAGGCTTGGATGGCTTTTGTTCTATCTAGGAGGGCCCGTTTTGTGAAATTAGTCAAGGCCTCTACTTTAATCATAATATTTGTTGTCCCTATAGAGGGTATGAATAAGGCAGCAATATACTCATACCACTGAAACACAGATCTTGTCCACCTAGCATGTAAATAAGGTAGATTTACCGGGGCTTGTAGGTTAGGCTTTTGTTACACTGGCATTTATATCAAATGTAACGCTATGACCTGAGTCTATTCACTGTAGGTCTGGCTTACACCCAGAGAGCTGAGAGAGATTATGATTGTGTCCCAGAAAAGAGTAGAATGGTTTAAAATCTCCTTGGCGGAGCAGGGACAGCCACTAGGGAAGTCCATCCATTACAGACAGAGGCATAGCCCCACATACCCAACAGTTGGAGGTGCTGTGAAGTCCGCATAGGAATGTGCACGTTGATGAGACCAAGCAGCAGGAGTTGATTCTGCGGCTTCATCCTCAAGGGCCTCGTCCAGGATCTTCTTTTCCTGCTTCTTAAGGATGGTCTTAATCTCTCGAGGGTCAGCGGGGTCCCTCTGTGCAGTCCACTCAGCGTTTTCTGGGTCTGCGTGGCATGCTCTCTTTACCCTCGTATGATGGATCCAAGGGGCAATACCTGCAACTTTTACTGCAGTAGGGGTAGTTAGAATAACAGTATAAGGCCCCTTCTACTGAGGGACTAGTAAACCAAGTTTCCAATCTTTGACCCATACTTGGTCACCAAGCGTAAACTCATGAATCTGTTCCCCAAGGGGGAACGGCACCCTTTCTTGTACAAACTTAGTTACCAGATTTATTACCTTACCCAGTTCCATCTGCTGCAAAATCCTATCCCCCCTTACCTGAGGCAAATCTGTTGACAACTGTTTTATTATGGGAGGGGGCCTCCTATTCACAATTTCATATGGAGAATAGCCTTGGGACTGTGGGGTCATCCTGAGTCTCAGCAGAGCCATCGGAAGCAAGTCCACCCAAGAGCAGTCAGTCTCTATGATCCACTTGGAGAATCTCTTTAATGTCCAGTCGGTTCATTCCACCATCTCAAAACTCTGGGCCTATATGCAGTGTGCAGTTTCCATTTGATGTTTAAAGTTTTGCTTACTTGTACTAAATCAGCTACAAAAGCCAGGCCATTGTCTGATTCAATGCTAGTAGGAAATCCAAATCTGGGAACTATACCCCTAAGCAGGCACCAGGCTACTTCTGATGCTCTTTCAGTCCAGGTAGGAAAAGCTTCTACCCATCCTAAGAATGTACATACCATGACCAGCAGGTAACGGTAGTGTCAGTGAGGTTTCATTTCAGTGAAGTCCACTCCCAGGTGTTCAAAGGGCAGTGTGCCTTTCAGCTAAATACCTGGAGGTTTTTATCTGAATACCCGAGAGGCAGCATTAACCTGTGAGCAGGCAGCCTGGCCTAGGTAGGTTGCTTGGTATGTCTGGCTTACCAGAGTGTGTGGCAGCTCCTCTGGTACCAATAATTTGCCACTTGGCAATTCCCACCGTCCCTTTTCAGTCTTGATGGCCCCTTCCGCTTTGGCTGACCTGACAGCCGTTGTCCTTGTTTTATCAGGCTGGTGCCATCAGTGTATAGGACCCAACTAGGGTCTGGACCTTTGTGTCCTTCTTTAAAACAAACCCCAAATACCTTACCTCCTCCTTGCAGATTCTGTGCCTTCTTCGACCCCCAGTGACCTGCTTCCATCAGCAGCTGGAGCAGTGATTTTGTCCCTTCCAACATTTTTCCTTGGTCTCGACAGCCAGCAGCAGGTCATCCACGTATCGGAGCCATCATCCATACTCTTGCGGATGGAATGAGTCCAGGCCAGAAGCCAAGGCTTCCCCAAAGATGGCTGGGGAGTTCTTAAACCCTTGTGGGGGAGTCCAGGTGAGCTGTTGTTTGGTGCCCCTGACTGGATCTTCCTATTCAAAGGCAAAGATGGGCTATGATGCTGGGGCGAGGTGTATGCAGAAGGTGGCGTCCTTATCTAGGCGAGTATAAACTTTAGTCCTTGGCAGGAAGAGGCTAAGTAAGGTGTAGGGGTTTGGAACAGTGGGGTGTAAAGTCACAGTAGCCTAGCTGACTAGCCTGAGATCCTGTACAGGCCTATAGTCCTGTCCTCCTTCCTTTTTGACTGGCAGGATCGGCGCATTCCAAGCTGAGTGGCACTCTACTGCAATGCCTGCTTGTTTCAATCTGTGGATGTGGGGCAGTATGCCGGCCCGGGCCTCTATCGGTAGCGGGTACTGGCGCTTTCTAACCGGGATGGTGCCTGGTTTGAGTTCTGTTATCACTGGGGCTTGATGTTTAGCCAGCCTGGGGGGAGGGGGCTGTCTTCCACCCAGACCTCAGGGAATAACTGAGTTAGCTCTCTCTCATACTCTTCCAGCCCACCCGGTTCTTCCTTCGGAGGCTCACGCAACCTCCACTCATCTTGGGGTAGTATTGAGAAAGCAAGTAAGTCACAGTGTCCATCCGGAAGGTGGGCCTCTCCTCAGGGGAGAAAGTCACTTGCGCTCCTAGTTTGGAGAGCAAGTCTCTTCCCAACAGGGGTACTGGGCACTCAGGAATGTAGAGGAACTCATGAATCACTTGGTGGCCCCCCCATCTGACATTTTCTGGGCTGGCAAAATGATTTAATCATGTCTTCTCCAGATACCCCAGTTACAGCGGTAGTCTTTTTGGACAGTGGTGCCACAGGTTTTACCACCGACAGTTCTGCTCCTGTATCCACCATGAAGTCAGTGTTTTGGTCCCCCACTTTTAAGGTTACCATGGGCTCTCGGGGACCTGGTATCTCTGAGCCCCAGCAGCCCTATTTAATTTCCAAGTCAGCAAGCCCCACAACTGCGGGAGCTTCCTCTTCCTTCCTTGCCTTAGAGCATTCATTCTTCCAGTGGCCAAAAGCTTGGCACCGGGCACACTGGTTTGGCTGTAACGGGGCCAGGGCCTCCATTGGGACTGGTTGAAGGATTGTCCTGTCCCTGGGGCAGATGAGGTTTTCCAGAGGGTCCAAGATAGACTTTCCCAGAGCAGCAGCTAGGGTTGCAAATCTCGTCTGTTCTCTTTCATTCCCTCTGGCTCTCCGGCAGAGCCGCAGAGCGCAGTCTCTGCTTAATTCCAACATCTCCCTCCCCTTGTTGTCAGTACTCACAAGGAGAGGCAAGTATACCTTGGGCAGTTTAGCTGGAGCTGGATCCTGGAAGTATTGGCTAGAGGCTTCACTGGGATCGGAGCCTGCCAAAACGACGGCTCTACGAACTCCGGGAGAGCTGGCGGAAGAGCAGTGGCCGCTGCAGGAACTTCACCTGGCCCTGGATTGGGCATTAAGGCGACCTCCAGTCCTGGTGGAGCACTGGGAGGCAGGAGCATCATTATCCAGTATAGGGGAGGGGGCAGGTCGTCCCCATGCAAATCCTGCCAGATACCAGAGGGAAAAGGGGGATCTGCGTGTCTTCACCTGCCGGTCAGCACAGCTGAACCAGAACACCACGTGGTCCAAGACTGTTTCTCCCTTAAAGTCCATTCTGCCTTGGTGGGCTTGATCAAGTGCAGATGAAAACACAGATGGGTTAAATATCCCATGTCCCAGGCCATCTCTGGGAAAGCCAATTCATACTCACTTATGTATCTCCCTCCTTCTAGCCTAACAATTCTGAGCGGGTCAAGAATTTCACAGCAGATGAGACATCTTCTTGGGGAGGGCAGAATACGGGCATACAAGGACCAGTTTCCTATCCTAAAAGTTCCCTGGCGATGGCTGGTAATAATTTTCCCTGAGACGGCTGGACACACCTCCTAAATGACCTTCACAAGTTTCCTTCCTAAACCCTAGCACTCTCGTTGACCTGTGTACCAAGCAATCGCCGCCTGCCTATTCCAGGCCCCTGTGGGTTCATGCCCCTCCCAGTCCCTCCCAGAGGGGTGATCAGGCCCCTTCTCCCACCCTGCCGGGTGGGTTCCTCCCCACCTGAGCGCTCAGCTCCCCTGCTGCCATCCACTACCTGCTAACATGAAAGGTCCAGGCACTGAGAAGCAGAATCCTTGCAGAAGGGCGAGGCGCCTTCCCCCTCTAGAAGATTCGAGCCGCAAGGCCTCGGAGTAGTCCCAAATGGGACTTACCTCCTCAAAGTGAGGAGTTTCCCGGCCAGTGCACCAAATGTAGCCACACATTCTGGGAAACAAACTCACTCAGAAGGACAATGCAGAGAGTGAAGTGCAGTTTATTACACTGGCGGGCCCGAGGCAGAGTCTCCTCATAGCCGAGCACCCCGACCAGTTTTTGTGAAAACCTTATATACCCTAAGTGTATTTGCTTAAACCCACCTCCCTAAATTCCTTGAAACTAGTCTGGACAAGGTAAAAGAGAGATACAGCAAAGGTGTCACAAGACTAGATAAACAGTGGATATTTATCAATAGGCCTGTGGTCATATCCCAGTAAATATAATGGAATTTACCACTTTGTTCTCTTACAGAGATAATTAGCATATTCTTTCAGGCAATGGAGAGTCCAAGTCCAAGTCCCGAGGCTCTTTTATCCGGGGGTCTGGTTTCCCATTGGTATGCCATTTCTACAGACACGGGCACAAAGTTCAGGGTCCAATGGGAGGGTGACCATGCGCGTAGCCTAGTGTTCGCAGCCTGGCCTCAGATGGAGTCCAGCTCTACCTGTTTCCTCCTTCACTGCAAAAACTAACTTACTTGCGTATCCTTTTCATAATTAAACTTTACAGTTATGTAACATAATTGGGATCACTAGGAGTAGGACACTACTGAGCGACTTCATTTTCACTTTTCACTTTCATGCACTGGAGAAGGAAATGGCAACCCACTCCAGTGTTCTTGCCTGGAGAATCCCAGGAATGGGGGAGCCTGGTGGGCTGNNTATGGGGTCGCACTGAGTTGGACACGACTGAGGCGACTTAGCAGCAGCAACATAATTAGGATAGTTAAGAAATTTGGGATGGTCATGTATACACTGCAGTATTTATAACAGATAACCAACAAAGACCTACTCTATAGTACAGGAAACTCTGCTCAATATTCTGTAACAGCCTAACTTGGGAAAAAAAACTTGAAAATGAATAGATACATGTATATGTATAACTGAATTACTTTGTTGTACAGCGGAAACTAACACAACATTGTTAACTGTACTTCAATATAAAATAAAAATTTAAAAAAAAAAGACAATTATGTGACATAACAAGGAACTATCTGGGAGGTGAATCTTAGTAAACACCTCAATTAAAATGTCAAAATTCTAGTTTTGTTATCAGGACCAACAGATTTTTCAGAATTCCATACAGTTTCTAGAATATAATAACAACACTTACCCATACATTATAACCTAAGAAAGTTTTGACAGTGCTTCCCGTGTAGTTGAACATACCAAACAATCCTACTTCAATCTCTTAGACATTTTGGGTTCTGGGCTCCTTTGTTACAAACCTCTCTCAACTTTCCTTTTCCCATATTAGCTTTCCCTTATTTTCTTTCCTATTTAGAAATAACCAACTTCAGGACCATGTTACTTTTCCCCTTAACAAAATGTATTTTCTTTCCTAGTATACTGAAATGTTTCACTTATTTTAGTAGCTTAAAATATATACATGTATGTTTATTACAGCTCTCACCCTTAAAAGGGCTTCCTTGGTGGCTCAGTGGTAAAGAACTCACCTGCCAATGCAGAAGACGAGTGTTGGATGCTGGGTGGGGAAGATCCCCTGCAGAAGGAAACCACTCCAGTACTCTTGCCTGGAGAAATCTATGGACAGAGGAGCCTGGGCCTGGCGGGTACAGTCCATGGGGTCACAAAAGAGTCGGACGTGACTGAGCAACTAAACAACAGCCCTTAAGAACCTTAATCTCCAGCAAAAACAGCAGCAAGGGTTTTTGATCATACCAGTGCTTTCTGATTGGAAAACTTCTGTATTCTACAGCCTTCAGAAACACACATCATCTCATAGAATAGTTAATTTCTGTTCTCAGTGTGGCGTAATATGTTTCTAATAAACCCAAACACATTTAGTTCTTCTCTCATAAAAAAAGTGGGTGAACTTAGACTTGTTTAGCAATTAGCAATTCAGACAGTGACTCCCCATTATTTAACTTAATAACAAAACTTTCTAGTTGCCAAAATCTGGACAGACTTTAAGTAGATTTCCTAAAACACTTATTCCCAAAGAGCAACTCCCAAAACTCTTATCTCAATTATATTTCACTTAAAGTCACTGTATCAAGTTACTTTCCTTGCTCATGAATTTTGTAACAGAATTAATAAGCTCTTATTAACATTCTTAAGTATAACAAAATTATAGTGGTTGACTCTTGAAACATGTCTGCATTAACTAACTTTAACAAGCTTAAACTTTCAGACCAGATATTTAATACTATTTCCCAGATCACATGAACCTGAAATTCATTTGGGTAGGTTCCTTTTGTATTTTTAGTAAGCATTTAATTTCTTTTAGGGCTTCCCTGGTGGCTCAGAGGTTAAAGCGTCTACCTCCAATGCAGGAGACCAGGGTTTGATCCCTGGGTCGGGAAGATCCTCTGGAGAAGGCAATGACAACCCACTCCAGTGTTCTTGCCTGGAGAACCCCATGGACTGAGAAGCCTGGTCAGCTACAGCCCATAGGGTCGCAAAGAGTCGACACGACTGAGTGACTTCACTTGCACTTTAGTTTCTTCTCAGCGAGTCACAGAGCTCGTTTGCACATTGCTGAGTGATTCTGATACCATCTGAAGACATGCCTCTGTGACAGACACCCACACAGAGAGCTTAGTCTCCCTGCTCTCCCTCTTTTCTCTTCAGTCTCCAGAACCATCAGAATGTGTCAGCTCAAAGGCACAGGGGGAGAAAAGCAGGTTCCTCTTAGAAAGCCACTTCCTCTCACAGGACAGGCAAAAACCAGTTTGGCCATTTTCAAGATGAGATCTGCTCAGTACCCAAATAGCCAGACAGTTGCTGTTCAGGTGCTCAGTCGTGTCTGACTCTTTGCGACCCCATGGACTGCAGCACACCAGGCCTCCCTGTCCATCGCCAACTCCCAGAGTTTACTCAAACTCATGTCCATTGAGTCAGTGATGCCATCCAGCCATCTCATCTTCTGTCGTCCCCGTCTCCTCCCACCTTCAATCTTTCCCAGCATCAGGGTCTTTTCTAACTAGCTGACTCTTCACAGCAGGTAGCCAAAGGACTAGAGCTTGAGCTTCAGCGTGGTCCTTCCAGTAAGCATTCAGGGCTGACTTCCCTTAGGATCGACCGGTCTGATGCAGCACGGCGCACAGCACCCACCCCCTGCACGTCTAGACAAGCTTGCAGGTGGCTCTGAAACAGACTTCAAACTAAGCGGTCCGTTTGGGGGAGCGTCTTTGCCACGTGCAGTTACCAGGGCCCTCTCAGGAGGTCTCTGAGAACACTCAATCCTTCCACTTCCTTTCTTTCCTCATCAGCGGGGTCTCCCCTCAAACCAGGATCCAGACCGCTAACAAGGGTCAAAACCAGGGAGAGAGCAGGGTGTGGACTCACATACTGAGACAGACAGACACAAACACCCGAGACGATAAACAAAGCCAGTCCAGAAGGCTCACTCGGATTCAGCGGCTTAAAAGCTAAGGAATTTCACGGTGTTCGGCTTCCCACTCACAGATTAGTTTCAGCTGACCTGTGTTGTTGTCATTTAGAGAGCCACTTGGGGCCGTTTTTCCCTGGATCCCAAGGAATCTTGGAGAAAGCAATGTTACAGTAAAATAACCTTTTCTTCCTATACGTGGGAGCCTCACTGAAAACAACCCAGTTCTGTAAAACACACCCCAGGAAACTGCGATGGAGCAGAACTCTGATGTTGCATTCGGCACACAGCCCGTGTCAGTGTCGGGGCCTTTGGGGGTGGCACTGAGGTCAGGGCGCCAGCGTGTGGCAGGGGCGGGGAGGGGGGTCGTGGGGACACACAGAGCACAGCGTCCAGGCCTGCAAAGGCCGGCGCCTGACGCTACCACTGCACCACAGTAAGGACAACACACAGGCCAGGCGAAGTGAAGAGGCGGCCCCCAGCCCACTCCTGCCGCTGTGAGGCCAGGCCCTGCTGAGGGAGGTGTGGCGTCTCTGCTCCACGCGGGGGCTTCAACCAGGGTCCCCTCCGAGCTCTCTGGGTTCCCAGTTGTCAGAGAAAAATGACAAGTTTCTGAGTTTTTCACATCACTAAACACGATCTGGCAAAACCGTGTATACACTGTATAGTTTAGTTACAGAAAAGGGGAAACTTTTATCTAGAAAGAGAAATGTTGAATTAGCAAGCTCTCCCACCAGAGCAGAAGTTTAGTAAAGGCAGGTGAACCGAAAGCACCCACAGGGGTGTGTGCACCACTCTTCTGGATGCGCTGCAAACGTGACTCGTACAGCTAGAAACCTGTTGGACCTCCTGGGCTGCCAGCTCACTCGGACCCGCTCCCCTCCTCCTGGGGCTGCTCCCCCAGCTCTGGGCCCTGCCCACCTCACGGGGCCTCCATCAGACAGGCAGATCAGGTGAGAGCCTGGAGCCCTGAGGAGAGGAGCCCGGGGGAAGCCTGCGGGAGCCAGCCTCCTGCTCTGACCACAGAGGGGCCCCACCCTCGCCTGCCAGCTCCACACCCCATCCTGGGGCAGCCTCTGGCCATCATGAGGCACAGGGACCAGCCTCCAAGGTGTACATGCAGGAGGAAGAGGAGCCAGTCTCCCCATTGTGCTTCTTTAAACACGGACGCATTGAAAGGAAACGTCAGCCGGTCAGCCCATCGCCAGACCAGCCCTGATGCCAGGTGACCCTGTAGGGGCACCCAGCCACACCCATGTGGCTTTGCCACAGGGCTGAGCTGGGGGCTGCTCTCACCCCTGAACTACTAACACTGCCCTTCCTGGTGGACCCTGCGCCTGTCCTGGACAGGCAGACACGGCCGCTCAGTGCTCTGCAAACCGAGGATGCACCTGGGCCTGATGGCCGGGGTCAGCAGGGTGCTGCTGTGTTGCACACAGTTCATGGGCCTCAGCTGCGAGGCTGCTGCCCAGCCGGCCACCACCCAAGCCTCAGGCCCCGCTGTGAAGATGCACCGTGCCAACTCCCTGGCGGGGTTCGTGCCAGGGAGCAAGGCACCCTCGGCGTCCAGCGCTGTGACTGTGAAAGCCCCGAGACCCATAGCAGCAACGCCAGCAGAGCCGAGCGAGGGGACGCTCGGGGGGGAGGAGGGTGAACGCTGTCGGGAGGCACCAGGATGCTGGCTCATCATCTCAGGAGGCTCTTTCTGCCCGAACGCCCAGCTGTGTCTTCCCGGGAAATCGGTTGGGGTGGAGCCAACACCAGCTTGGCCGGGACAGGATGCAGAGACTGAACCCGGAAGGTCAAAGTCCCAGTGAGGGTCACATGGGAGTCAAGCTGACTGTTTCAGATCTTAACCTGAGTTTTGAGCACGTGAAGATGTATCATCAAAGCTGCATCTCCAAGATGGAAAACCTCCGAAGCAAGCTGAGTAGCACTGAGAGATGCGCAGGGACGTGCCTTCAGGTTCTGTGAATGTCGGTCACTTTATTCAAGGTCTGGGCGGTGGAAACAGCCTCGGGCCCCAGGGTCTGTGCGAGGGAGAGAAGCCCTAAGAGGAACACGGCTTGCCAGGTGTGTTTAACGTTGAAGCCGCCTCTCCAGTTGACTCAAGCAGGTGTTACACCTCCTGACCTGTGTGCACCCCCTACCCCCGCGCTCCCCAGGGCACACGAGACTCTCACGACCAATAAACGTGTTTTCCAAAAACACTCAAGGGCACTTTCAACAGATACAAGCTTTTCATTTTAATTGCACATTCGTGGCAAGAAAAAGATGTCTGCACTGTCAATTAAACTGTGGGGCCAACAGGTGAGGGTGGCGGCAGGGCCTGCAGCCCAGCACCGCCGGGGCGGCTCCCTGACTCAAAACCTACAGCGATTAGGAGTAACGGACTGGCTGCACACTGGGTTAAATGCAGCTCTCACATCTAGACAAGTGATTATTCACGTCTCCCTCCAGGGTCAGCAGAGCCACACTAAGGGGAAGCAAAATTCTCACTTGGGTAAGCTTCGCTTGGCTAAGTTTTGCCCCGGAGACGCCCCCTCGGCAGGTGTCCGGGTAACGATCTGGGGGCCTTCTCTCCTGCCCACGCCAGCAAGGCCATGAGCAGGTCGCAGGGACGCCTCGGGGGCTGCCCCACGGCCCTCCTGGGGAGACTGCACACAGGCCGGGCGGGACGCTGTCCCTGGGCATGTCAGCTCCAGGCCATCCGGCATCACGCGGCAGGGACGCACGCCTGGGGTTGGTGTCGGGGGGTGGCCACAGGCCACGGGCTGGGGCCGAGGCTGCTACCTGGCCTTCTTGGGCTGCACCGGCCCGTTGGGGCGGCCAGGGGCGAAGTTCCAGTCCACGGGGTTAAGCAGCTGCTGCGTCTTCTTGCGGGTCCAGTAGGGGTTGATGAGCAGCGTGAGGAGGGCCAGGCCGACCACGAAGAGTGCCAGGTGCGGCGGGAAGAGGCTGCTGGCCAGGCCGCCCCAGTGGCCCAGGCAGACCCACCACATGTGGTAGGTGAGCACCATGCGGCAGTGGAACAGGTGCACCATGGCCCAC
>SJYF01000790.1:232189-252105 GCA_006410515.1 Procapra przewalskii | reverse complement strand
GGAGGTTTCCGCTCACACTCGGGCTTGGCTCACTGTCTAGTTTAGGCTGAACCCCGAGTCCTACCTGTCGTGTGGAAATAGATGTGAACCGCCTCCGCCTCCCGACCTCGAAGCGGCCCCGGAGCACGCTCCGTCCCTGCGCGCGAGGCGGTGACCAGGCCGCCTCGCAGAGGAGGAGATGGGGTCGGCGCCAGGTGATGGCTTGCTAGTCACACAGGCAGTAAATTCCTCAGTACCTTCAAGGGTCTTGTCATCTGCTCTGCTATCTTTAAAACATCCTTATAAAAGCAGTCACGTTTTCCAAAAATTATAGGTGTAACTAGTGATAAATAACCGGGGGAACTGAGACTGAATGAAATGCCCCTGACTCCTGCCCTGGATCTGTCCTCCCTGGTGAGGTACCTGTGTTCCCAGCCTGGCCACTGGCCTCCTGCGGTCCACCTCCTCCCACTTGGACCCCTCTGCCTGCTGTGGGTGGGGTGTGTGTGTAGGGGGGTGTACGTGTGTGACCAAGCTAAGCCCTTTCTGTAAATGGTCGAGTGTGTGTGTGTGTGTGTGTATGAGACCATGCTAAGCCCTTTCTGTAAATGGTCGAGTGTGTGTGTGTGTGACCACGCTAAGCCCTTTCTATAAATGGTCAATTAGTACGTCAGCTGCACACCACTCTCCACGTGTTGTAGGTAAGGAAGCCAAGCTAGGGTGAGGGTAACTGACTGGTCCCATTTCCCACAGGGCTCGGGGAGGCCGAGTTTGGGGGACCAAGCTGTGAGGGTGTAGAGAAGAGGACTGAAGATACAACTCGTAGAGGAGGTGGCCAGGGTGGCATCTTTCTTTCTGACCATATAAGCAGTACATGCTCATTGTTTAATCAAGAAAAAGACAGGTTTTTAGAAGACATTAGCAGACCAGGTGGGGGGGCTGGCGCGCAGGGATTTCTCCCCTCTTCCTAAGAACCAAGGGAGGGAGGGATCTCCGCAGTTTTAAGGCCGGGAGTCACTCTCCGAGTGGAATGACTCCAGAATGTTACGCTGGAGAGTGGCACCCCCACAGCCTGCTGCCAATCAACAGCTGCAAGCACTGGGCCTGTGCTGGGTCAAACAAGCACAGACTCTGGGTTCTGGCTATGCTGGCAATCAAGGGCCTCGCCAGCTCGAGCCAGGCTGCCCTCTGTCCTCAAGGCCCAACCTCGGGTCTGTCCTTGCACCTTTAGTTCAGCTTTAGCAAAAATCCCCCACGCTGGATATCTGATCAGATTCCTCAGCCCCACCTCCCCATGTTATCACCTGGGCCTCCCTGTTAAGTGTCCAGTGAGAATGCCCTGACCTTGATGCTTCCTCCCGGGAACATCTGGTCCCCCAGCCCCCACAACCACCCTGCTCCTTGGCTGTGACCCCACTTGTCCCTGTTGTATTTGAAGGTGAGCTCAGTCTCCTCCCCACTGCCCCCACCACGCAGGCCTCCAGGTCCCCACACGGGTCTCGTGGTGCCTTGAACTGGAGCTGCTCACTGTGTTTCAGCAACTAGTCTTGACAGGGTTAGAATGAAGGGTCAAAGTGGGCAGTTAAATAATTCATCCAACTCGGAGGCTGTGAGTAGAACAATACGGGAGACCCCTGTAGGCTCATGATCTCTCAAGAGAGCAGGCTTGCTGAGCAACAGAACCGTGTGAGAGACACATGAGTCATGCCCCCAACAACAAAACGGTGGTGATGAGACCCACATCCTGCCCGTGAGCTCAGTAAGTTAGGGATCCCCAGGATGAGCTCTCTGCACACACAAAAGCAGTAATTTGTGGACCTTGCTTGACCATGTAAGAGTCAAGAAGACTCCCTTATTCAACCCGGAGGAGGAGCTGATGATGGAAGCATAACCTCTACTCAAGAAAGACAAAGAAGGTCTCCTCCCCTCCCCACTTTTCCTCTGATTGTAAAACTGTAGCCAGTGCCTTCTCAGGGCATCTCCTATTCTAACAAAGCACCTCTTACCTCCCACCTTGCCTCTCACCCCATTCTTTCTGCTCCGAAACATAAAGGACTGTGTACAGGAGCTCTTTGAAGCCCCCGAAACAGCACCCACTTGGTTTCAGTCTCATGAATACTAGCTCCTTAACAACTGTGGCAAAACAAAAACTTCCTGGAAACTAAAGACATTTATCACAGAAAAATGTACCTTCCTAGAGTCATTCCTTGGAGAAGGCAATGGCAGCCCACTCCAGTACTCTTGCCAGGAAAATCCCATGGACGGAGGAGCCTAGTAGGCTGCAGTCTATGAGGTCGCTAAGAGTCTGACACTACTAAGCGAATTCACTTTGACTTTTCACTTTCATGCATTGGAGAAGGAAATGGCAACTCACTCCAGTATTCTTGCCTGGAGAATCCCCGGGACGGGGGAGCCTGGTGGGCTGCCATCTGTGGCAGCACAGCGTCGGACATGACTGAAGTGACTTAGCAGCAGCAGCAGCAGCAGCAGAGTCATTCCTGCTCCTCTGAGTATTCATTTTGTCCATTTCTTTCTCTGCAAAGCATATTTTTGAACCACCAACCACGGCGCCTATGGCTTGGATCCAAGAGTCTGAAAACACGCTAAGGGCTCAGGCTGGGGTCTCAACTCTTTCTCTCCAGTTTTGCTCCTATTGCTCTGGGACCTCGGAAGACTTGATTAACCTCTGCGCCACAGACAGGAGAAGATGAGATTGGTCTGAAGTCTCTTCCAGGGACTTCCCTGGTCCCGTGGCTAAGACGCAGTGCTCCCAACACAGGGGCCAGGGTTCCATCCATCCCTGGTCCGGGAACTAGCCCCCACATGCTGCAACTCCGAGTTTGCGTGCTGCAGCTAAAAGCCGACACAGCAAAATAGTACAATAAAAATAAATATGAGAAAAAAAAGTCTCTGAGCATCCAGGCTTCTGCTCCTTGAGTGTCAGCTAAGCCGGTTTGCCTCTGGTGCAAATGACAAGCTGGAAGCTAATGACTGTCGTTATCTTGGCTTACAAACAATCCTTAAGTCTCCCCTGGCCAAACACACCACTGTAACAACGAAACCACCTCGAGAAAACTGCTGCTTCTAGCGCTGCAGAGTCAGGCTGCTTCGGGGCCAACTGAAGTACACCCTCAGCTGGAACACCCCCTTCAGGGCCAAGTGTGGACAGTCTGGGTTGTCACGGCGTGGGGGAGGGTGCCCTGGATGCTGTACTCGAGGAAGATGCAGCACAGGACCTGCGGGGGCCGGGGGTGGAGATGCCCTAGTTACAAACAGAAACCCTGCGAGACGCCCCCCAACCAGTCGGTCCAGTTCCACCTCTCGGGTTGGTACCAGATGGAAATCAGGTGACCTGGAGGGCCAAGCGCAACTGTGATAAACGCTCGATTCATACCACAGAAAGATTAATGACCTTGATCTCTCACCTCGTTTAGTATTTTACAGACAAATTTACAGGCTCAAAATTTGCCCTCCATCCCCCGCCAAACAGAGCACAAGGTGATATACACAGGCACGTAAAGAAAACGGGATTGAGTGTTCCCAGCGTCAGGTAGAATACTGTAAGCAGGCATATCCCAAAAGTGACCCACTGAGACAGGACGTGCAAAATTGCCAAAGAGCAAAAACCCACCCGAGAGTTTTCAGTTTTTTTCCCTGGGAACTGCAGCATTGGACGCAGAAACAAGGATGTGAGACTGGGGTCAGCTGAGCAGAAACCACAGCCACAATTAGGAGACAGGCTCCCTACTCGCAGGCCTTTCTCTCTTCTTACAGCCACCGAGCCAGAGGAGCCATCAAAGAGCTGTCCCGCTCACGAGGGCCTGAGGGCCCCGGATGACCCGACCGCCGCCATCCTCTGACAAAGTCCTCTGCTCAGCGAGACCAGGGCAGAGTGACTCTGGTCTCCATAATTACTTGGTAGGCATGGGGAGTGTCACAGGCAAGGTCTGAGTCACTCTGGACGAAAGTCACCCAGCACAAGGGCCAGGGGACGCCCAAGCGCCACTCGGGGTCGTGGTCAAGCCCAGCGGGGGCGGGGTGGCCTGGCCCCACAGCCAAACTGGAGCCCAGTCGGCAAACCTGTTTAGTGTGAGTTGTTCCAGGATAAAGACAAGCAGCAGAACGGAGGACGAAGCCTCCAGACGGTCCGAGAGGGGCTGCTTCGGCCTTCACCAGGGAGGACTCACCAGGTTAGGGTGAAATGACACGCGCTGATCTCAGAGTCACGTTTCCCAAACAAGACTGCAGACAGGGCTTCCCTCGTGGCTCAGTGGATGAAAATCCACCTGCCAACTTGGGGACACGGGTTCTATCCCTGATCCTGGAAGATCCCACATGCCACAGAGCAACAAAGCTCACGCGCCCCAAGCCCTGGGCCCGCGTGCCCCGGAGCCCGTGCCCTGCAACCAGAGAAGCCACAGCAACAAGAAGCCCACCCGGCGCTACTGGAGAGCAGCCCCAGAGAAAAGCCCACACAGTGACACAGAGGCAGCCAAAAATAACAAATAAATTTTTTTTAAATGAATAAAATAAACTAAAAAACCCTAAAATCTGCAGACAGGGTAGCTTTATGTCTGGACACTGCCACTGGTCTTCTGTTCTTTTCTACCAATAAATATTAAGCATGAAAATCAACGCGCTCCCAACCTCTAAGCACCTGGGAGCAACCTTCCTGTTAGTACACAATTCACTTAAGAAAAAGGGGCTTTCCTGATAGCTCAGCTGGTAAAGAATCTGCCTGCAATGTAGGAGACCCCAGTTCGATTCCTAGGTCGGGAAGATCCCCTGGAGAAGGGAAAGGCTACTCACTCCAGTGTTCTGTCCTGGAGAATGCCAAGGAATAGTTCACAGGATGGACACGACTGAGTGATTTTCACTTTCAGTTAAGAAAATAACAGGATGGTCTGAATTTGTGTTTACAAGCATCAAGAGAAGAGACAGGGCCTAAGCTTAGGGCAGTCACTGTATCATAGCAAGCAAGAACACCCATACAGATGATGCTTTTTATAAGTTGGTTTCATAAGCATTTTTAAACTTACTTATTTCATTATGGCTGTGCTGGGTCTTCACTGCCGCGTGGGCTTTCTCCAGCTGCAGCAGGCAGGCTGCTCACTGCGGTGGCTTCTCTCTTGCAGAGCACGGGCTCTGGCCGCTCAGGCTTCAGCAGTTGTGGTACATGGGCTTAGTTGCTCTGTGGCCTGTGAAATCTTCCTGGGCCCGGGATCGAAGCCGTGTCCCCTGCGTTAGCAGGTGGACTCTGAGCCACTGGACCACCAGGAAAGTCCAAGCATCTTTTTTAGTATGTGCTCCAAGTGAACAGGTAACCACGGCCATTTCGGTTAACCATGGTCCATTCCGAAGGGAGAAGAGATATTGCGATGAAACAGAATGTATTCTCGGCTGAGAAAGTTAAGTCTTGGTTTAAAGCTATGTTTGCGTGTTAGGATGTTTTTTATTTTCTGTATTTTATAACACTTTGATACCTTGGGGCGTGTCTGACCAGGAAGGACCGCCCCTCCCAGACTGAGGAGACCACGTATAAACTACACAGCTCCCCGACCCGCTCCATCCAGCTCTCCCGTGACACTGGCTTCCCAGACAGGCGCCCTCATCAGCCAGGACAGACGTGTCGGACAGTGGGGGCCCCTGCCCAGAGCCAGATCCAGCGAAGTGGTTCAGACTCAGCAACCCCCTGCCCGCCCTGCCTGTCCCAGGAGGACCACCACAAAGGTCCCCATTCCTTCTGTCTCCCCGCGTGACCCCGTGGGGGGCCCAACCTCCTGTCCATGGGCTGTGGGAACACAGCTGTGCTCCGCCACCACAGCACCTCCCGGGCTGCCTGTCTGAGCTGCGCAAAACAAACCCAGGGCACGTGTGAGGCAGTTTGCCAGAGTTCACACCTACATTTTCAGGTGGACGGTCAGTTCTTTCAACCCTGTGAAAAACTAACAACAAAAAGACCCAAGAGCGAAACAAAGCCAATGAGAGCAAGAACGCTTGGAACTTTCTGCTGAATTTAAGGCATGGGGCGGGGTTTAGTCTCTGTCTCTTTAAAACGCAGCTAGTAACTTTCCCTTCCCCCCCAGACCCGCAGGTGGCTGCACCAGGGTGGCCCTCCTGGGCCGGAGTCACTTACGCCCTCCCCGGCTGGTTGGTAAAGAGCTGGCTCCTGAGCTGCCCCCGGCGGTCCTGTGTCCAGGGCCTAAAGCTCTGACCTGCTCGCTGGACGCCTGGGTGACGTCTGCTTCCCTCACAGGGCCCCGTGGGATGGTCAAGGTCATCTCCTAGGTGACCGAGGCCCTCAGACCAGCAGCGGCCAGTCCGCGCTGGGAAGCGTGGCTATTCTTACTCTTATTCTCCTTCACAGATGCTTGGGTACCCAGCTTGTTTGTACTCTGTTAAGAGCCGAGGCTGAAGGTTACTGTTAAAGTGATTAAGTTCTTAACTGAAGTGCATAATTAAAAATGAATTGAAAAGAGGAATAAATAAGGTCTGCAGAGCTTCTGTCCTCGTGTCTCCTGCTGAAACACAACTTGTAAATTCAAGTCAAGCCACCTGGACATTCTTGCTGGGAATTAGAGCCCATGAGCCGCTGAGACAGGGGTCATCACTGGGCGTGTGCTGCTCGGACACCAACACCGTCATCTCAAACACAGGCTTCCACTTAGCTTCCAAACGACCACTCAGCAACAGATGCTGACTTAGCAAGGACAACAGCAGGAAGCAGGGGCGGGCTCGGGGGTACCCGAGGCTGGGCTGGAATTGGGGTGCAGCTGGGAAAGTGGGGTGATATGAGGACTCGGGGAGCCTCCGGGGACCTGACGGGTCAGGGAGGGCAGGGGCTGCCTGGATGAATCCTAGAGAGAGACTTCTGTTTAGGCCAGTCTGAGCTTAGCCATGGGAGGCCTGGTTTAAACTGTGATCTTTGTACAGAAGTCTGCACAATCTTGTCTGTTATTTTGTCAAGAGCGAGGCTGAAGCATGTCGGGGCCCGTGCGGGATGTACGGGCAGGCTCCGGGCCGACCTCGGGCACAGGGGCATGTTGTGGGGATTTCCGTGTGAGCCCAGCAGCTCTGGAACCCACATCGCAGAGCCTCACTCGCTGTCCTCTGTGTGCAGCAAGGCTGTCTCTGGGGTGGGACGAGCAGTGATGATGCAGCATCTCTGTTCTGTCCCAGGAGCTCCTGGCCCAGAAGGATGTGGAGTCCTGCCCCAAGGCCACAGGCGCGCCTGGCACCAGCCACAGAAACAGAACCCAGAGCCAAGGTCACCTCCCAAGCTGACGGAGCCCCTTTGTGCCTGTTGTCAAAAGCCCACTAATCATTGCTAACAAACTTCCTGACTCCCAATTACGCAAAGACGCCCACTCTAGAAAACATCCTACAGTGCCCCAACCAATCACCTAAGGCCAGCCTTCCAGCCTTGTTTTGTCTTAAGGCTATAAAACCAGCTACTAAGCTAAGAAAACCATCAGCCCCGCCTGGACTGTCAGGAGGTTGGCCCACCGTACTCGCAGAGTCCACTTCATCTGCCCTTTGCTCTTAATAAACTCACTCCCTTCTAAAATGCTCTGTCTAGAAATTCTTTTCCAACCCACACTCTGGCTGTTTCAACAGAGAAGATGACATACCTCAGCCGGTTCGTTCCGTAAACAGCCTGCTCCAGAGGGCGGGTGTGTGCCCAGCTCACACGCGGACCCTAACCCTGGGTGAGGGTAGGTGCTGGGAGGGCCTTGGGAGGAGATCACGAGGGTGGAAACTCTGGATGGCATCTGGGCTCTGATGCCAGGTGAAGATACGGGGAAAAGATGCCACCAATGGAGGTGGGGGGGAACCGCCTGTCGGCAGCAGATGTGGGAGCTGGACGTCCAGTCTGCAGAGTGTGAGAAATAAACATCGGGGCATTAAGCCCCCAGCCCCTGGGAGTCTGCTGCAACCGCTGGAGCTGGGGCAAGGGTGCAGCCACTGTGCCCATGACTTACCTCTGTCTGCAGCTGTGGCTCTACTCAGAATGTGTACATACAGTTGTATATGATGTGGAAGCAGCGCAGAGAAACTGTCCGCTCCACTGGCAGGTGCCCACTGGGACAGCAGCACGCGCTCGCCTGCCTGACTCACGACTTGGGCCCTCTCGCTTCAGGGTCGCGTCAGCGTGCTAGGTCCTCAGTAACCCAGCACCACATCTCGGGCGGCCTAGAGCAACAGGGGCTGGCTTTCTCACAGATCTGGAGACTAAGCCCCCTGGGAAGGCTCGGGCAGGTCTGCTCCCGGCTTCCCTCTGGGGGTGGCAGCGGCCCCCTGGCCCCACCAGCGTGTCCCCGCGTCTCCCCTCCCCCTGCACTGTTCCCAGACCCCCCTTTCCATAAGGGCACCTGTCATAGCCCATTAGGACCCCCCCCCCAGACTTCATTTTAACCTGATGACCACTATAAAGACCCTATTTTGAAATAAGGTCACATTCTGAGGGGCTGGGGTTAGGACCCACTATGTCTATTTGGGGAGGGGGCAATCCAGCCTGAAATGGGACCCTTCTCTGAAACACACAGATCCCACCTCATCCAGGTCTCATCTCTCAAGGCCTCGTTCCACTCACCTGTCACAGAGAAAAGGCAAAGAGGAACGGGCTTTGCTTTTCTTTCTCGAGAACAAAGCAGATGGAGAGAAGAGAGCAGGCCTGATGGCTCCCGGCTTTCACTTTGTTCCTAACCTGCAGACCGTAACTAAGTTTGCCTTTTTGCCCCCTAACTCTGCATACGCACCTATGAGGCTTTGCCTCTGTGCTCACGACATCCCATATCTGGTGCTCAGCTTTCAGCACTCTCTGCAAAGACCACCCCTTCTAGTTTGTCCTTTTTGCATTACAGAAAGCAGGCCTCAGGACAATAACACAAAAGACAATGGAGCCAGTTACCAGGCTAAGGAAGTCAAGACGCCCCCAGGTCCAGCGGTGAGTCTCCCGGAGCTGCACCTTGGCCTCTGACCACCGCCTAAGGGGACTGCGGTTCAGTTTAGAGGTCTTCTTGAAAAAGCAGATCCTGAGGGAAGGTACTGCTTTGGGGCAATGGTCCAGGTTGAGTGGGACTTGGAAGTCATGTTTGGGCGAGTCTCCACCACACGGTGGATCTACCTGGAAGCAACTGGAAACTAACATTCAAGGGCCCATAAAAATAAAAATAATGACATTGCTTTGGGCTTAATTTGTAACTCAGAGAAAAGGTCTTTGCTAAATGCCTCATACAAACCTTTGAAGATATGATAAACTCTAAAATCATAAAACATAAGACTCATAAAATAAATTTCAGTCTAATTAGAAATCTTGTCGCTGATAAAATCTTTCAGGTGACAGACCAGTTGTTTGGGAAACTACAAACAACTTTCTCTTAGAAATCTTGAAAGCCAAAATATAAACACAGGCCACAAACACCTGAGACTGAGCCTGATTCACTCAATCAGACAAGACCTAAAACCAAGAGAAAAAAAGTAACAAGCATAAAATTCAAACCGCTGGAAACGCTCCCTCAGCCAAACCTGTCGTGGTCCGGGTGCGGGTTGGGAAAGAATTTCCAATGAGGCATGTATACTGGGTGGGGAAGAGTAAGGCAAATGCCTTCTCCCTGTGGGGTAGGAGGGGAGACAGGTTACACTGGTCAGGAGGACCTGAGATCCATTACCAGTTACAGCATCGGGGCGGGAGGGACACCACAGGTCTGGTCTTTCCGCTCCTGCTTCCAAGACTCTCCTTGGCTTCATCTGGTCCTTCCTCCTTGGGTCACCACAAAACCTTTAAAAAAATAATAAGCCTCAGTCCTCTGAACAAGCAATTTTAACGTATTTCAACCGTTCTTTGTAAAGTAGTAAACTTATAATGTAATATCTGGTTCATAACTCTTTGTTTTTAAAGTAAAGCCCTAAGATCTCTAGTTTTCCCTGCTTGTGTATACATTATACATATGAGATATCTCTACCTTCGGAAAGGAGTATCAAAATTAAATGTATAAAAAACTCTATTAAATTTAAAAGTGATCACTTACAAATTAAATATAAAGAAACTGGCATAAATGACTGATTTCAGATTCATAGGAACTGGAAAATATTCCATATAAAGTTGATATCTGGTACTAAAGTTTACTGATCTAATTGAAATGTGGTTAAGAGTCACAAAATTAAGTGTAATATTTTACTGTACCTAGGTTTAATAAATATTTTATTTGTTACATGGAAAATAACTTCATATAATGAAACTTTAAATGTAAATGACATAAGAGCTTTGGAATAAACTCTTTAAAATAATATTTTTTAAATGTCTACTTAAAATGATCTGGTTGCAGGGAGAAAGCCAATTCTGACTCCATGTTGGAAACCGTTTCCTTGACTTGCTTTTTTGTTGCTTTTATTATTATAATCATATCAGAGGACCCTGCCCCTCTACTTGACTGTAAACGAAAGTGCCTTTGTTCAGCTCTCAGAGTTTGTCCCTGCCCACCTGTGAACAGAAGAGATTAACATCCCCCTTCTGAAGCCTGGCCAATCCCTTGGGGATGTTTCACAAGACTGAAGACCCTTTCACTTTCCCCTCTCTATTCTGCCCTTTGACTTTAGTTCTTTATTGCTTCTTTCTCTCTGATCTATAAAAGAACTTGGCATCCAGACTCCAATAAGATGGCTATTTTGAGGCACCAGCCTGCCATCTTTTCAGTCGGCCGGCTCCCCGTTGAAGTCTCTTCTTGCCCCAACACCTCATCTCTCGATTCATTGACCTGACCTGCAGCCAGCGGAACGATCTTGGACTGGGTAACAATCTTTCCAGGGATTTGGTAACTTAAAGTTATAAAGTTGTATTAATTTAAATTAAATGAGGAAAGTTTATTAAATAGCTAAAAAACTCTTAAGACATCAATTACTAAATTAAAAAACTAAAGGTACTTGTCATTGCTGTTCAGTCGTGTCTGACTCTTTCCGACCCGGTGGACTGCAGCACCCAGGCCTCCCTGTCCTTCAGCAACTCCCGGAGCCTGCTCAAACTCATGTCCACTGAGTCGGTGACGCCATCCAGCCATCTCATCCTCTGTCGGCCCCTTCTCCTCCAGCCTTCAATCTTTCCCAGCACTTTTTCTAATGAGTTGGCTCTTCCCATCAGGTGGCCAAAGTATTGGAGCTTCAGCTTTAGCATCAGTCCTTCCAATGAACGTTCAGGACTGATTTCCTTTCCTTCCTGGTTTCATCTATCTCCTTGCAGTCCAAGGGACTCTCAAGAGCCTTCTCCAACACCACAGTTCAAAAGCATCAATTCTTCAGCGCTCAGCATTCTTTATGGTTCAACTCTCACATCCATACATGACCACTGGAAAAACCATAGATTTGACTATACGGACCTTTCTCAGCAAAGTGATGCCTCTGCTTTTTAATACGCTGTCTAGGTTTGTCACAGGGCTTCCCTCATAGCTCAGTTAGTTGGTAAGGAATCTGCCTGCAATGCAGGAGACCTGGGTTTAGTTCCTGGGGTCGAGAAGATCCCCTGGAGAAGGAAATGGCAATGCACTCCAGCATTCTTGCCTGGAGAATTCCATGGACAGAGGAGCCTGGCAGGCTACAGTCCATGGGGTCACAAGAGTCAGACACGACTTAGCAACTTAGCTGCTATCACTAGGCTTGTCATAGCTTTATGAAGGTGTTTAAAACATTAACAAAAATGTATTTAGAAATAGTAAAGGTAATATAAAAACTATAAACATATTTCAAAATACCAACAAAAGGGTTTGCTGTCACCCTGAGATGTTCTCTATAAAAAACCAAATATTTTTGGAAGTTATCACTGGTGTTCATGCTCACCTGTCCATAAAATGCCAATATAAAAGATAGTTCATAATTGCTTATTTCTCAGTTTTTACTAAAAATTAAGGTGTTCAATAATTAAGGATTCTAATTTAAACATGCAATTAAAGCAAACGAAACAACAAACATTTCAGTATACAGTAAGAAAGTAAAATATATGATTTTAGTAAAAATGACATGAAGAATGGAATTACATTTTGTTGAGGAAACAGAAGACTGTGAGCTGCTTGGTTTTCTTTAGATGGGAAATGAGAGGCTGATCTGGATACAGATACTGATGAGAGACTGCGGGAAAAGCGTCATGTATAATCAGGATTAACTAAATTTAGGTTTTGTTCAGTAAGCTACTGCAAGACTAGAATTAGTTCCTTTCTGTGTTAGAAGTGCTCCTTTTTGGTAACAGATCATGTGAGTCTGTGCCCTTAAGTGATCCGTGTTTGTTTTCTTTGTCTTGTGACTTTGGTTAAATAAGTGTTGTTTCAGTGACCTATGATCCTGTTGTGTTCTAAAACCTTTTTGACATCTCTAACAAACTTCCCAAATACCAAAATCTAACTAAAGCTCTTTTAGCCTCCACCTGACTCTGGGATGGATGCATCAGAAAAAACCTCTCTATCTCAGAGAGGAATGTCCAACTGTACAGTCGGTATTTTTAATTCAGAAACTATCAGACAACTTGAGGTAAACTATAAACTATAGTGTATGGATAAATGTCATTAATATAGATATTTCAGAATTTATATGTAGTCTCCAACGTCTGATATGTCTTGATAAAATGTTATCAGTCATAATTCTAGTGATTATCCTAAAATATTTTATGTTACAAAAACTTCCAAGTTTTCTGCTAATTGTACTGTACTCAAATCTTTAATCACACTATTTCAAGTTTTGTCTTTTATAGACAGTCATGATTTTATAGTTTTTACAAAATGAAGATTTTCAAGAAGACTCATAAAAAGAATCTTTTAAACAATTGTAAGTTTCTGATATCCTTTAGACAATGCCACTGAACTGGCTAACAAATGCCAACACTCTGATGGAAAACCTGATTACTGCATGCAGATCAATAGGAATCAGGTACATGGGACAGAATAAATGTGATTTAAATGAATATGATGAATACATTTTATGACTTTATGACTTTGAAAAATACCCTAACTTAAATCTTTGTTTTTCAAAAAAACTTTTTCTCTTATGCTATGACCTACAACAAGTTAATAAAGTACGCCTCTGTAAACAAAGATGAAACATTTATCTTTTTCTATCTGACCCTGCCAGAATTTAGCTTCTCCAGATGGCTCTCCTTTGGATTTGATGGTTTACTACAGATTACGACGAGTTACACTAATCATTGTTTTAATTTGTTCCGTTCCCAAATCGTTTGTGCTTTTGTTTCTTCACTACACTATGACATTGTCAATGTTACTAGCTGTATTACTTATATCCTATTTTATAAGATTGTTGTCTCTTATAGTTTCAAGTGTGTAAACAGGCCTCCAACAAAAATGATGATGACTAGGTGACTTGAAGCAGTTGATCAGACATGTACTTCTGTATAAGATCTTTGATTGTAACAGTGTAACTCTGGATATGGGAAGAAGCAACAAAAGGGAATATTTTCCTGGACCACAAGAGACAAGTAAGCACAAGTAATCCAGAGAATTCTGAATACTGTTTTATGGTCCAGTCCAGTAACAGCACATTGAATGGCCTGTTAAAGAAATTGTCACAAGACCTGGGAATGAGCATTCCTAGGACCGTGAGACAAAATGGTCATGTACTGCTCCCAAACCACTGTCAGATTCATGACCCGGAAGGGGCTCTGCCAACTGGAAACTGGCCCTCGCCATCTACCTCTGCAAAGATGAAATCATGGCCACTGCAGCTGCTGGCCTTCAACACCCCCTGAAAAGAGTTCAGGGTCAGGAACGAGGCACTCTCTGCTCTGAAAAAAACTGGCAAAACAGGCCTTTAGATAGTTAGATACTTTGGGGAGGAGATTTTTATGAGCCCTGAGTCTTGTATCTTCTCATACCTAGAGAAACACGAACATCCCTGAAGCTGACAGATGCTTGGCTATTAAGAAAAAATTTCAATTGAAGTCAAAATAGAGTAGCTGTGGCTCTGAAACCCAAGGAAATGGTGTCTAGGAGACAACATTGTGTGATTGCAGACAAGTCCTTGTATTGTTAAGAGCTTGAGTTTTCTGAGCTGTGTCAGACTTAGGATGCCATCAGCCATTCTCAAAACAAAGTCAGCTAGCAGCAGGTGATCAGACCTTCCTTTTTAAAAAGTCTCTTCTGTCACCATTATATGCTTAGAAAATGAAATTGCTTAAGACCATATGTTGACAAGAAGAAAAAGCACAAGTGTAATGGACTGGATGACCCACGAGCTGGAATCAAGATTGCCGGGAGAAGTACCAATAGCCTCTGCGCAGATGACACCACCCTTACGGCAGGATGCGAACAGGAACTAAAGAACCTCTTGAGGAGGTGAAAGAGGAGAGTGAAAAGGCTGGCTTAAAACTCAACATTCAGAAAGCTAAGACCATGGCAGTTCCCATTCACACTTCATGGCAAATAGATGGGGAAACAGTGGAAACAGTGAGAGACTTTATTTTCTTGGGCTCCAAAATCACTGCAGATGGTGACTGAAGCCATAAAATTAAAAGATGCTTGCTCCTTGGAAAGTTATGACTAACCTAGATAGCATATTAAAAAGCAGAGGCAGCATATTAAAAAGCAGAGACATTACTTTGCCAACAAAGGTCCGTCTAGTTAAAGTTATGGTTTTTCCAATAGTCATGTATGGATGTGAGAGCTGGACCATAAAGAAGGCTGAGCACTGAAGAATTGATGCTTTTGAACTGTGGTGTTGGAGAAGACTCTTGAGAGTCCTTTGGACTGCAAGGAGATCCAACCAATCCATCCTAAAGGAAATCAGTCCTGAATATTCGTTGGAAGGACTGATGTTAAGGCTGAAACTCCCAATACTTTCGGCACCTGATGCGAAGAACTAACTCATTTGAAAAGACTCCAATGCTAGGAAAGATTGAAGGTGGGAGGAGAAGGGGACGACAGAGGATGAGATGGTTGGATGGCATCACCGACTCAATAGACGTGAGTTTGAGTAAGCTCTGAGAGTTGGTGATGGACAGGGAGGCCTGGCATGCTGCAGTCCATGGGTTTACAAAGAGTCAGACACGACTGAGCGACTGAACTGGACTGAACTGAATGACCAATAGCCACACTAAACATTAGGACCTACTTAAATAAACCTAGACAACTGGCTACCTGGCTACAGGTCTTCTAGGAGTGTTAAATCTAAATTAGGACTCAAGGTTAATTTCCTAAAAAGAGATAAGATCTATTTGGTCTAATATTATTCGGGTTGCCATTTTTCCAACTACTTCTGAGTCCAAACGACTCCATTCCTTTGGACAGGATGACCCAAGCACTGACCCTATCTGGACCACAAGCAAAACTGTCATCAAATGTAACTTGATTCTTACTCCTTCTTTGACCTCTAGTTAAAATAATTCTTTTACGGATATTTGGCCTCTATTTTGTAAATTACTTGTTAAGTTTTATCTCCTCCAGATGAGAACAGGTTTACATCAACATAATTACGATGCAGAGACTACAGCCCTCCTCAGAACAGATCCTGCAGGAATAATCAGAAAATTCACCCTCGGGCCCCTTAATAAAGCTCCGGGACACCCACGAGGGCCTCTGAGCTGGACAACTGGTGATTGTCAAAGAGAACAAAACTAAGGTTTTTCCCTCAGCTGGACAAGAACCACCCCTATTTCCCTTCCTCCATTGATGGAGAGCGGATAAACTGACAGGGGGTGGATTTGTTGCAGTGAAAAGGAAAAAAAAGAGAGAAATGACTTTTTCTTTTTTTCCTGAGAACAAAGAAGACACAGGGAATAGTCAGCAGGCCTGATCACTCCTAGTTTTTACTTTGTTGGATGTGCTTAGGAGCTCAGTCGTGTCTGACTCTGCGACCCTACGGACTGCAGCCCGCCAGGCTGCTCTGTCCCTGGGAGTCTCCTGACCCAGCTCTCCCGCGTTGCAGGTGGATTAAAGGCCCCTGGTCTGTGGACTGTAACTCTGCTTGAGCCACATTTACACCCATCATCCTTCGACTCCATGCTAATTACGTCCTGTACCTAGTACTCACCTTTACTACTCATTGGAAAAGACTCTGATGCTGGGAGGGACTGGGGGCAGGAGGAAAAGGGGACGACAGAGGATGAGATGGCGGGATGGCATCACCGAATCGATGCACGCGAGTCTGAGTGAACTCCGGGAGATGGTGATGGACAGGGGAGGCCTGGCGTGCTGCGATTCATGGGGTTGCAAAGAGTCGGACACGACTGAGCGACTGAACTGAACTGAACTTACTTTTACCTCTGGTACTTTATGTTTATCTGGCACACTCTTCCCAGCCCTCCCCGCCCAGTTTTTCTCTCTTTGCATTACAGAAGGAAGGCCGTGGTACAATACAAAAGCCAATGGATCCAGCTACCTGGTTGCCAGACTGCCAGACCCAACCCCCTGCTACCTGACATCCGCCCGTGACCCTGCAAGAAACACACCAGAGGAGGAAGAACACAAGATCCTTGTGCCGCTGATTTTCATCACTGCCCCCTGGCCGCGGGCCCTCACCTGTATGATCCCCCAGAGAGGCATGTGCCCGCTGAGTCTCCCCTCTGCCGGCTGGGAACTAAAGCCACATTTCCACCTCCTCCAAACTCTCTGTATTTTTCATTCAGCTTCGGTGTGCAGACAAGGCCAAGATGTTGGTGGCAGCACTCATCACTAGATGATGCTGAGAGCAAAGCTTTGGAGCCAGGAGACCAGCTGCACACTGAATATTCACACCGCATACATGTGACCAGCTTGACAAGCGTCAGGGCTGCTTGGCTGCACCTTCGGGATTTCACTGCTGCGCCGCACCCTTGGCCTGTACAGAGCTCATACACATTTAAGTCGACTCCAGGACCCTGGGAGTTGACGTTTTCTCTGAAAATAATTGAAAAATGAGCACGTTGCTGTGGGTTGCTGTGAGCACCAGGGCCTGGCGCACCCAGCTGGGCCGCCAGGCAGGCCTGCAGGGAAGGCATGTTCCCCTCTGGCTGATTCCGAGCCATCAGCAGACTCATGACTCGGGCTCTCACGCTGGGGCGGAAGCCCTGCCTGCTGTGGGCCGGCCCTCAGGTCAGGGAGGGGGCGGCGGTGATTTCTGCTGCTTCAGAAAGTGGGGCCTTTTGCAGACTGCCCGGGAGGAGAGGCCCGATTCTGCTTGTCGTCCTGCACCCCTCCTCTGGGGACGGCAGGGAGCCCGGCCTCTCCCCCCTCCTGGCCTTGGTGGGCTTCCTTTGCAGACAGCTCCCTTTGTTTGGCGTTCGAGGCAGAAGGAGAAGAAAAGGTCAAGTGGTTGTGAGCAGAACGGGTTGCAGTGAGAAGGAGAAAAAGAGGAAGCAGCTTTTCTTTCTCCTTTCCTAAGAGCAAAGATGATAAAGAGAGCACTGCACAGGCCTGAAGGTGTCTAGGTTTTGTTTTTTTTTTTTCCTTTTGTTATGCTCTGAGCCCAAGTCTCCCAAGAAGACTGAGAGAACAAGTCCACCATGGCAATGCAAAAGCAGGAAGGGAGATTTTATTTCTAACTTGAGTTAGGGCACTCTCTGCCACGTCCAGCACAGTAGAGTAAGGCGAGAGGCCCCGAGCCCTGAATTACAGCAGTATTTATAGACTTAGAACAAAGACAGGGAGTTGGCAAGGGCGGATTGGTTGCAGGGGGTTCTTGGCATCTATTAATTGGCTAAATTTTGTGCATGCGGGCTCGCTTAAGGGACTTTTCCTGTTATCTGGGCTAGCTCCAACCAGGCTACGGGGAGTATGCTGACTGGCTGAGTCTCAAGGTCGGAGGGATGATGATCTCAGCTCCTTCCGGGCAGTGACCCAGCTTTTTCTGTGATTGTAGCTCTGGCTACTTTAGTCCTTGAAGCTTGTCATGGCTTCTGTCAGGTCTCAACACTTTAACTGCTCCAGACTCTGAATGTCTGAAACTAAGTTTGCTTTTCTGCCCCCTAGCTCAGCAGGAGCTACAATTCACACCTATATTTCTTTGACTCTGTGCTAAATACTATCTGGTGTTGCCACTTACAGCACCCTTCCCCTTGCAGTTACATACCTGAAAGGAGGTCTCAGAGCCACCACCTAACTGCCAGACTCAGTTACTGGGTCACTGACGGCAGTTTCTGTCTGTCTTTGAAACAACGCAAGAGGAAGACATCAGGACCCCATTCCCTTTGTTCCCCCCATCTCCTGTGCAAGCCCCCATCTTACATAAGCGCTGGACTCCTCATGGGGCGAGGGGCGGGCACAGTTCCTGAGGCAGGAGCCTGCTGTGTGCTCCTCTCCACCGGCTGAGAATTGAAGCTAGCTTTCTATTTCCTCCAGACTCGGTCTCTGCATTTTTCATTTGGCTTCGGTGGGCAATGAAAGACAAGATTTTGGCCGGCAACCATTCTGGGGTCCCGTCCATGACCTGATCGCCGGCAGGTGGCCCTAAAAGACAGCCAGGGGCTCCGGCCCGCGCGGTGACTCACTGGGGAAGCAGCGAGCAGGGCAGAGGCTGCCTTTGGCAGCTGCCAAGGCTTCTCTTGCCTCGACAGCACTTTTTCTTCTCATGTCCACTCCACCTTGACTTCCACTCGGAGAAACACTAAATACTGGAGGATCAGAGAGGGCATCTGGTACGTCGTCATGACACCTGCTAGCATTTTCTTAAGTCCCCCAAGGTACACCGCAAGGCCTCTTGACATTTTCCTTTGGAGGAAACTGATGCAGTTTCAGTTTGGGTGTTTTTCCCTATGGAATTGGGGGCCTGTTTATAAGGTGCTGCTTTGGACAAGGGTCACAGGCTTAGTGAGACTTGGAAGGCCTGTCTGGGGCAGTCTTGCCAGTTGTTGTGAATTTCTGGGCATTTCTTCACCATCCGCTTTGTTTTCTGTGACTCTCCGCTAGCGAGGATTGGTGTGCTCCCTTTGGCTTGTGCTGCAGACTTCTGACACAAACTGCCCGAACTACAATGGGAGGCGCTTTCTCTGAGAGTCGTCTCAGAGTGCCCTAGGGAAAATCCTCAGTGACTGGTGGACCTGAGGCTGGAGATAAACGGGCTCAGCCTGGACATTTACAATCAGCCAGCCTCCTCTTTGCATTTATTGAGGCAAGAGATAGGTGGGCTACAGTTGAGGAATTTACAGCCAGCCACCTGTTTGCTATCCGAAACGGAAGTAACAGCAGAATAAGGGTAAGTTTAGTTCAGTTCACTCAGTCATGTCCGACTCTTCGCGACTCCATGAATCGCAGCACGCCAGGCCTCCCTGTCCATCACCATCTCCTGGAGTTCACTCAGACTCAAGTCCATCAAGTCAGTGATGCCATCCAGCCATCTCATCCTCTGTCACCCCCTTCTCCTCCTGCTCCCAATCCTTCCCAGCATCAGATCTTTACCAATGAGTCAACTCTTCACAAGAGATGGCCAAAGTACTGGAGTTTCAGCTTTAGTATCATTCCTTCCAAAGGAATCCCAGGGCTGATCTCCTTTAGAATGGACTGGTTGGATCTCCTTGCAGTCCAAAGGACTCTCAGGAGTCTTCTCCAACACCACAGTTCAAAGGCATCAATTCTTCAGCGCTCAGCCTTCTTCACAGTCCAACTCTCACATCCATACATGACCACAGGAAAAACCATAGCCTTGATTAGATGGACCTTAGTTGGCAAGGTAATGTCTCTGCTTTTGAATATACTGTCCAGGTTGGTCATAACTTTTCTTCCAAGGAGTAAGCGTCTTTTAATTTCATGGCTGCAATCACCATCTGCAGTGATTTTGGAGCACAAAAAAATAAAGTCTGGCACTGTTTCCCCATCTATTTCCCACGAAGTGATGGGACTGGGTGCCATGATCTTAGTTTTCTGAATGCTGAGATTTAAACCAACTTTTTCGCTTTCCTCTTTCACTTTCATCAAGAGGCTCTTTAGTTCTTCTTCACTTTCTGCCATAAGGGTGGTATCATCTGCATATCTGAG
>SJYF01000790.1:221305-231478 GCA_006410515.1 Procapra przewalskii | reverse complement strand
CTCCTTTAGGATGGACTGGTTGGATCTCCTTGCAGTCCAAGGGACTCTCAAGAGTCTTCTCCAACACCACAGTTCAAAAGCATCAATTCTTCAGTGCTCAGCTTTCTTTATAGATCAACTCTCACATCCATACATGACTACTGGAAAAACCATAGGTGTGACTACACAGCCCTTTGTTGGCAAAGTAACGTCTCTGTCCCCTTATAAAGGATTTAAACTTCCCAAAGGCGAGACTTCCTCTGATCTCACCAGTGTGCCTTTCTGCATGTACTTCTCTTCTCAATAAAATTTCCATTTTACTTTTTACCTTCTGCCTCTTGAATGGACGGGCAAAGCTAGGGACATTAGCCCTAACTGCTGGCTCCTTTGGTCCAGTGGTTAGTGACAGGGCCCACATGGGGTCACAAACAAAGAAAAAATCACAGTGATCTGTGAGACTGCCCAAACTTCCCAAACGGCATCCTGGTATCTCACTAGTGTCTAACTTCTCAAAGCTGTGAGATTACCAGATTCCAGACCTCTGGCCACATGACCATCCCTTCAGAGAATTTTTCACTGGTGGGGTATAAGAAGGACTCCTTATAGGGGACTGGAATGCAAAAGTAGGAAGTCAAGAAACAATCGGAGTAACAGGCAAATTTGGTCTTGGAGTACAGAATGAAGCAGGGCAAAGACTAATAGAGTTTTGCCAAGAGAACACACTGGTCATAGTAAACACCTTCTTCCAACAACACAAGAGAAGACTCTATACATGGACATCACCAGATGGACAATACCAAAATCAGAGTGATTATATTCTTTGCAGCCAAAGATGGAGAAGCTCTATAGTCAACAAAAACCAGACCGGGAGCTGACTGTGGCTCAGATCATGAACTCCTTATTGCAAAATTCAGACTTAAATTGAAGAAAGTAGGGTAAACCACTAGACCATTCAGGTATGACCTAAATCAAATCCCTTACAATTATACAGTGGAAGTGAGAAATAGATTTAAGGGACTAGATACAACAGGCAAGAGTGCCTGCTGAACTATGGACGGAGGTTCGTGACATCGTACAGGAGACGAGGATCAAGATCATCCCAAAGAAAAAGAAATGCAAAAAAGTAAAATGGCTGTTTGAGGAGGCCTTACAAATAGCTGTGAAAAAAAAAAAAGAAGTGAAAAGCAAAAGAGAAAAGGAAAGATATACCCATATGAATGCAGAGTTCCAAAGAACAGCAAGGAGAGATAAGAAAGCCTTCCTCAGTTATCAGTGCAAGAAATAGAGGACAACAACAGAATGGGAAAGACTAGAGATCTCTTCAAAAAAATTAAAGATACCAAGGGAACATTTCATGCAAAGGTGGGCTCAATAAAGGACAGAAATGGTCTGGACCTAACAGAAGCAGAAGATATTAAGAAGAGGAGGCAAGAATACACAGAAGAATTGTACAAAAACGATCTTCACAACCCAGATAATCACAATGGTGTGATCACTCATCTAGAGCCAGACATCCTGGAATGTGAAGTCAAGTGGGCCTTAGAAAGCATCACTATGAACAAAGCTAGTGGAGGTGATGGAATTCCTCAGTGGAGCTATTTCAAATCCTGAAAAATGATGCTGTGAAAGTGCTGCACTCAGTATGCCAGCAAATTTGGAAAACTCAGCAGTGGCCACAGGACTGACAAAGGTCCGTTTTCATTCCAATCCCAAAGAAAGGCAAATCCAAAGAATGCTCAAACTATCGCACAATTGCACTCATCTCACATGCTAATAAAGTAATGCTCAAAAGTCTCCAAGCCAGGCTTCAGCAATACGTGAACCGTGAATATCCTGATGTTCAAGCTGGTTTTAGAAAAGGCAGAACCAGAGGTCAAATTACCAACATCTGCTGTTATCATCGAAAAAGCAAGAGAATTCCAGAAAAACATGTATTTTGCTTTACTGACTATGCCAAAGCCTTTGACTGTGTAGATCACAATAAACTGTGAAAAATTCTGAGAGAGATGGGAATACCAGATCACCTGACCTGCCTCTTGAGAAATCTGTATGCAGGTCAGGAAGCAACAGTTAGAACTGGACATGGAACAAGAGACTGGTTCCAAACAGGAAAAGGAGTACATCAAGGCTGCATATTTTCACCCTGCTTATTTAACTTATATGCAGAGTACGTCATGAGAAATGGTGAGCTGGAAGAAGCACAAGCTGGAATCAAGATTTTGGGGAGAAATATCAATAACCTCAGATATGCAGATGACACCACCCTTAAGGCAGAAAGTGAAGAAGAAGTAAAGAGCCTCTTGATGAATGTGAAAGAGGAGAGTGAAAAAGTTGACTTAAAGCTCAGCATTCAAAAACTAAGATCATGGTACCCGGTCCCATCACTTCATGGGAAATAGATGGGGAAACAGTGGAAACAGTGCCAGACTTTATTTTTTTGTGCTCCAAAATCACTGCAGATGGTGATTGCAGCCATGAAATTAAAAGACGCTTACTCTTTGGAAGGAAAGTTATGACCAACCTAGACAGCATATTGAAAAGCAGAGACATTACTCTGCCAACAAAGGTCCGTCTTGTCAAGGCTATGGTTTTTCCTGTAGACATGTATGGATGTGAGAGTTGGACTGTGAAGAAGGCTGAGTGCCAAAGAATTGATGCTTTTGAACTGTGGTGTTGGAGAAGACTCTTGAGAGTCCCTTGGACTGCAAGGAGATCCAACCAGTTCATCCTAAAGGAGATCAGTCCTGGGTGTTCATTGGAAGGACTGATGCTGAGGCTAAAACTCCCAATACTGTGGCCATCTGATTCAAAGAACTGACTCCTTGGAAAAGATCCTGATGTTGGGAACTATTGAAGGTGGGAGGAGAAGGGGACGACAGAGGTTGATGGTTGGATGGCATCCGTGACTCAATGCCAGGAGTCTATTAAACTCCAGGAGTTGGTGATGGACAGTGAGGCCTGGCGTGCTAAAGTCCATGGGGTCGCAAAGAGTCAGACACAATTGAGCAACTAAAGTGAACTGAAGGACTCTGTCAGAAAAGGAGAATGCTGGTTCTCCTTAAGAGACAGTCACCCTCTCTTTTCCCTGTAATAAACTTCCTTTTCTTGCTTGACTGCTGGGCTCAGTCTCTTTCTGTGCACTCGCCTGACAGTCAGGACTCCCGGTGTGGGAAACTAAGAAAGACCTTGCTTCCAGCTGCTGCTCACTGCTGCTGACTGCATCATGCATCCCAAATCAGTTATGATCAGTAGTGACTTAATAGGAAATTGAAGACGATGCCACTTTAATGGTAGAAAGTGAAGAGAAACTAAAGAGCCTCTTGATGAAGGTGAAAAAGGAGAGTGAAAAAGCTGGCTTAAATCTTAACATTAAAAAAACAAAGATCATGGAATACCGTGCCATCACATCATGGAAAGCAACTAGGGGAGAAGTAGAAACAATGGCTGATTTTTTTTTCTTGGGCTCCAAAGTCACTGAGGATGGTGGTCGTAGCCACAAAATTAAAAGACGCTTGCTCCTTGGAAGAAAAGCTATGACAAACCTCTCTCTCTCTTTAGTCGCTAAGTCGTGTCCGACTCTTGCGACCCCATGGACCTGCACCCACCAGACTCCTCTGTCCCTGAGATTCTCCAGGCAAGAATACTGGAGTGGGTTGCCATTTCCTTCTCCAGGGGATCTTCCCAACCCAGGAAGTGAACCAGAGTCTCCTGCATTGCAGGCAGATTCTTTACCAACTGAGCTATGAGGGAAGCCCTATGACAAACCTAGACAGCATATGAAAATGCAGAGCCATCACTTTGCCAACAAAGGTCCGTCTAGTCAAAGCTATGGTTTTACCAGTGTCACGTATGGATGTGAGAGTTGGACCATAAAGAAGACCTAGTGCCAAAGAACTGATGCTTAGGAACTGAGGTGTTGGAGAAGACTCTTAACGGTCCCTTGGACAGCAAGGACATCAAACTAATAAGTCCTAAAGGAAATCAACCCTGAATATTCACTGGAAGGACTGATGCTGAAGCTCCAATACTTTGGACACCTGATGCAAAGAACTGACTCATTAGAAAAGACCCTGATGATGGGAAAGATTGAAGGTGAAAGGAGAAGGGGACGACAGAGGATGAGATGGTTGGATGGCATCACTGACTCAATGCACATGAATCTGAGCAAACTCCAGGAGCTGGTGATGGACAGGGAAGCCCAAGGGGTTGCCAAGAGTCAAACACGACTTAGTGACTGAACAACAACAAAGATGATCAGAAACATTAAAAAAAAAATTTTTTTTGAGGAAACTCTTTTAAGACCTCTTAGGGTGAAAATTACTTTTTTCTTTTTAAAGTTACATTTCTAGGTGTCTTTGAGATGTAAATGTTCTATCTGATCTTCCTAAGCAGTTCTATTGTGTGTTTGTTTGTCAGGCTTATAAGAGGTGTTTTTATAGTTTAGTGGTGGCCAAATGACTAATTTAAAATCAGAGAAACTAACTAATTAAATCTAGAGCACAGACCAAAAAGCTGCCCAAACTGGGGTTTCCTAGGAACTGCAGGATTTTGTCACATATGGATACCCCAACTTTGGGCTAATTGCAAAGCCATTACACCATGCTTTGAAAGGTACAGATCCTGAAACTTTGGTTTGAATGGGAGATTGGCAAAAGGCTTTTGAGACTCTGAAGCTGAAACTCATGACTGAAACGGCCCTAGCCTGCCCAAGCTCCAGAAAGAATTCAAATTGTATGTGCAGGAGAAGCAGGGGCTGGACCAGGGCATGGTGGGAGAGATTCCCCAACCAGTAGCTTATCTTTCAAAGCAGCTGGACACCAGGGCCGCCAGCTGGCCCAGCTGCTTAAGAGCAGTAGCCGCCACCTGCGAACTGCTAAAAGAGGAAGTGGAGTTCGCTTTGGGCGAGCCAGCCACAGTGTCCGTCCCACAGAAAGTCCTAGTCCTGCTGGAACAACGGGGTGGATGCCGGATGACCTCAGGGAGGATGGGGAATATCAAGCGATCCTCCTTGATGACCCCTGTGGAACCCTGTACCAAAGTCACAGGGTAAAATCTCTGTAACTCACCAAGCCCCATAGCAACTGTTGCCACGAGCCTCCAGATCTAAACTGGCCAGCTCCCTGATCCCATATTAGGTAAAATACCCACCCTACTATCCACCCTGTGCTGTGCTGCGCTTAGTTGCTCAGTCTTATCTGACTCTTTGCGACCCCATGGGCTGTAAACCAGGCTTCTATCCATGGGGATTCACCAAGCAAGAAAACTGGAGTGGGTTGCCATACCCTTGGGATATTCTCAACACAGGGATCAAACCCAGGTCTCCCGCATTGCAGGCGGATTCTTTACCATCTGAGCCACCAGGGAAGCCTACCCTATAATATCCTAACCAATCACCTACTGCCACCCTTCCATTAGGAATTTTCTCTGTCTTGAGGCTGTAAAACTTGGCTACTCATCTGTGAAAGGGTTCTGCTCTCCCTCAAACTGGCCCACTGTTCTAAAAGTGTCTCCCACTCTAATAAACTTCAATCTCTTCTCGTTTGGCCTCATGTCCAGAAATGACCCACCGGTGCATGGGCCGGGACAACCCCCAATATCCCCACAGAGTGAGCGGTTCTTACTTCCTTCTCCATGCTTCCTCACTCCCTGAGCAGGAGATCCTCCGAGACACTTGGAGGTTTGGAGACTGTCCACCTTGATTGACTGGGTCTGTCAGATAAGCCCCTGAGCAAGGCTGGCTGGGACCTTTTTCTGACGACAGTGATTCTGGGAGGGAGGGTTAGTGGCGGGCAATAGCTATGGAGCAACAGGTGACTGTGGCCAAAGCCCCCTCCCCACACACCTCTGCACAGAAACCTGAGCTCATTGCTCTAATCCCAGCTCTAACCTTCCCAGGAGGAAAAAGGGCCTGACTTCCTTTTCTTTACCCAACTCTGGGGATCACAGAGCTTTTCATATAAAAGTAGGTAAAACAGACAGGGATCAAAAAGAAAAATCCTTCTAAACTCCCCTCTAAAGACCAAAGCTCGTATAGTTAAAGAAACTGACCAAATGACTGTCAGGTTCATGTGGACTGGGAAATATTCAATATTAAGTTGATACTAGTATTGTTTAAGCTTGCTGATCTAATCAATATAGGCATGCCATTACGAGTCAAAGTGCAATTACATGGGGCTGAATTTACTGATAAAACATGATTTATAACTTTATGACCTTAGAAAGAGGTGATAGGAATACATAGAAGAACTATATATAAAAGATCTTCATGACCCAGATAACCACAATGCTGTGATCACTCATCTAGAGCCAGACATCCTGAAACGCGAGTTTTGGGAGGAGATTTTTATGAGCCCTGATTCTTATATCTTCTCATACCTAGAGAAACACTAACATCATTGATAGTGACAGCCACTTTGACTGTTAAAAAATTTACAGTTAAAGTAAAAATAGAATAGATATGGAAATAATTAGGTGACACTGAGGCAGAAACTGCTAGACAGTATAAGACTATGAGACCTCAGTTCCTTTTTAATTTCAATATTTTTTCTCTTAAGTAAGCATCTCACTCATTGTTCTAATTTCTAGGCATTCAGAGAAATGCCTCCCTGGTCTGGAGGGTCATAAAACATTCAGACCCAGTGTTAGGGGAAGCATAGTGATTGAAACCGCCCACCCTGGCCAGGCTCTCTAGTAACCATTTGCATGAGTTGATTTACGACAGGAGGTTCTGGTAAGGAGCATGGAACTAATAAGCCACCACCAACCGGAAGAGTTCGGGAAAGGTCAAAAGGAGACGCCACATGTCTGAACACCTCCCAGAATCCTTCTCTCTGACATCCACTTGGTTGAGCGATTGTGTGCGCCACCAGGAAGGACTCTGAGTCAGAATGATTGGCCAAAGACAACCCGGAAACTAATCTATCACCATAAAACCTGAGACTGGGGGCCACACAGCAGAGCGCGTCTCCTGTGTTCCCTCACCCTGCTGCTCTCCGCCCAAGTGCCCTCTTCCAATAAAGTCTCTTGCTTTGTCAACACGTGTCTCCTCGGACAATTCTTTTCTGAGTGTTAGACAAGAGCCCACTCTCTTGGGGCCCTGGAGGGGGCCCCCCTCCTACAATATCGGGACAAGACAATCATAAACTGCTGTCCAGTTTCTCTAGGGGAAAAAACTCCAAGAAGACCATTAGCTCTTAAACATATATTTGGTCCCTGAATAACGGTCTGGGGTCTTGAGAAAAGGTCAAGTGATGGTGTTGCAATGTCTGCAGAAACTGAGAAATTGAGGGTCAAAAAGAGCCAAAAAAATGACAAGCTGGACACTGCGACATTCAAACTGATTGGTTAGAAATGACACACAGTAAAGTCGTGAGCCAATCAGAATTATGCAGATTGATTCTGGTAGAGAGATAAAACTGCTGCAA
The DNA here is from genome assembly GCA_006410515.1 of Procapra przewalskii. Lineage (NCBI taxonomy): Eukaryota > Metazoa > Chordata > Mammalia > Artiodactyla > Bovidae > Procapra > Procapra przewalskii. The sequence continues at coordinate 224,075 of SJYF01000790.1, read as the reverse complement.
TGCCCGCCTTTTGGGGCTCTTCACCCCCTCTCAGCGTCTATGATGAGAGCTTTGTATCTCCAGCCTTTAAAAATAAACTTTACCTATGTGAGAGTTTGCGAGTTTGCAGAATTCATTCTTTGGCTCAGTGAATAGAATCGGTTTTCACATTTCAGTACCATGGTGTGATTGCAGACAAGTCCTTGTGTTGTTAAGAACTTGAGTTTTCTGAGCTGTGTCAGACTTGGGATGGCATCAGCCATTCTCAAAACAAAGTCTGCTAGGAGCAGGTGATTAGACCTTACTTTTTAAAGGTCTCTTCCTATAACTGTTATATGTTTGTTTTTAGTCCCTCAGGCCTGTCTGACTCTTTCTGACCGCATGGACTGTGGCCTGCCATCTTCACTGTCCGTGGGGATTCTCCAGGCAAGAAAACTGGAGTGGGTTGCCATTTCCTTCTCCAGAGTTATATGTTTAGACAGTGAAATTGCTCTGGATCATATACTGACAAGGAAAAAAGCCACATGCGTAATGATCAGTAACGGCATTAAATTTAAGACCTACTTAGGTAGACCTAGACAACTGACTACCTGGCTATAAGTCTCTTTGAAGTGTTAAATCTAAATTAGGATTCAGGCTTAATTTTTTTCTATTTTGTCCATTAATGTTCTGGTTGTCTTTCCTCCAACTACTTCTGAGTCCAAATGGCTCCATTCCTTCAGACAGGATGACCCAAGCGCTGACCCTATCTGGACCACAATCAGAACTCATCAAATGTAGCTTGGTTCTTACTCCTCCCTTGATCCTTAGTTACAGTAACTCTTTCACTGATCCATGGCCTCTGTTTTTTTAAAAATATCTGTTAAGTTTTGTCTCCTCCAGATTACAACTGATTTACATCAAGATAATGATGATGCAGAGAAAAAAACCACTCTTAGCAACAGATCTTACAGGAATAACCACAAAAGTCACCCTGCTGCTAAGCTGCTTCAGTCGTGTCCGACTCTGTGTAACCCCATAGACTGCAGCCCACCAGGCTCCCCCGTCCCTGGGGTTCTCCAGGCAAGAACACTGGAGTGGGTTGCCATTTCCTTCTCCAATGCATGAAAGTGAAAAGTGAAAGGGAAGTTGCTCAGTCATGTCTGACTCTTTGAGAACCCATGGACTGCAGCCCACCAGGCTCCTCCATCCATGGGATTTTCCAGGCAAGAGTACTGGAGTGGGGTGCCATCGCCTTCTCCGACACAAAAGTCACCCTGGGGCCACTTAAAACAGAATGAGAGCCTTGTGACTCCAACTAGTTAGGGTCTATGGGTTAAGGAACAGAACTCATACTTGCAAGTACCTAGTTAACTGGAGAAATTAAATCTTACCTTAACTATTGAGGGGCCCTTTAAATGTTCAAAATTAAAAAGCCAGCTTGGTAAAACCTTAAAGTAGGGCTTCTAGGGGGAAGCTCGGGTCTCTTTGTGTCTTTGAGTTGTACATGTTCTATCTGACCTTCCTAGTTTGTTCTGGGGTGTGTGTGTGTGTGTGTGTGTGTGTGTGTGTGTGTGTTTGTGTAAGGCCTATAAGAGATCTTGTCTTCTCAATCGTTTACATCTCTGAGGAGCTATAATTTATTGGTGGCCAAATGATGGAGTCTTTGAAAATTAGAGAAACTAATAAATTATTAAATTTAGAGCATTCTCATTGTAAACAATTGTTTTGATGTTAAAAGTAAAATATCAATTCAGTTCAGTCGCTCAGTCGTGTCCGACCCTTTGTGATCCCATGAATTGCAGCACGCCAGGCCTCCCTGTCCATTACCAACTCCCGGAGTTCACTCAGACTCACGTCCATCGAGTCCGTGATGCCATCCAGCCATCTCATCCTCGGTCGTCCCCTTTTCCTCCTGCCCTCAACCCCTCCCAGGATCAGAGTCTTTTCCAATGAGTCAACTCTTGACATTAGGTGGCCAAAGTACTGGAGTTTCAGCTTTAGCATCATTCCTTCCAAAGAAATCCCAGGGCTAATCTCCTTCAGAATGGACTGGCTGGATCTCCTTGCAGTCCAAGGGACTCTCAAGAGTCTTCTCCAACACCACAGTTCAAAAGCATCAATTCCTCGGCGCTCACCCTTCTTCACAGTCCAACTCTCAAATCCATACATGACCACAGGAAAAACCATAGCCTTGACTAGACAGACCTTAGTCGGCAAAGTAATATCTCTGCTTTTGAATATGCTGTCTAGGTTGGACATAAATTTTCTTCCAAGGAGTAAGCGTCTTTTAATTTCATGGCTGCAGTCACCATATACAGTGATTTCAGAGCACAAAAAAATGAAGTCTGACTCTCTTTCCACTGTTTCCCCATCTATTTCCCATGAAGTGATGGGACCAGATGCCATGATCTTAGTTTTCTGAGTGTTGAGCTTTAAGCCAACTTTTTCACTCTCTTTTTTCACTTTCATCAAGAGGCTCTTTAGTTCTTCTTAACTCTCTGCCATAAGGGTGGTGTCATCTGCATATGTGAGGTTATTGATATTTCTCCCCAAAATCTTGATTCCAGCTTGTGTTTCTTCTAGTCCAGCATTTCTCATGATGTACTCTACATATAACTTAAATAAGCAGGGTGACAATATGTAGCCTTGACGTATTCCTTTTCCTATTTGGAACCAGTCTGCTGTTCCATGCCCAGTTCTAACTGTTGCTTCCTGACCTGTATACAGATTTCTCAAGAGGCAGGTTAGGTGGTCTGGTATTCCCATCTCTCTCAGAATTTTCCACAGTTTATTGTGATCCACACAGTCA
>SJYF01000790.1:136603-162674 GCA_006410515.1 Procapra przewalskii | reverse complement strand
TGTAACTGATTAAAACACGTAATTATACATATCCTTTTACACATTCAAGAAAAATATTAAATTATTCAGTTGAACAGTTTGGGTAATAATGATTGAGCTAATTATTAGGTACAGGCTGTATTGTCTATCATTTTCTACATGTAGGTCAGACAAACATCATATACGAGTGAAAATTTTAACTTAGCAATGTAATTCTACTGAAGTATGTACAGCTTCAAAGAGCAGATGAATCAACAGATTTCTAAACAATCTCAAGATTTATTTAAATATAAGTGATCAAACACAGATTTTGAAGTAAAAAATGAAACGATAACTTTCTTTAGGTATCCTGAAGGCCTGACTGCTTTCTCTCTCTGCCTTTTCTTTGGCTGTGCTGGGCAGCATGTGGCATCCAGCTCCCTAATGGGGGATCAAACACGTATTTCCTGAATTGGAATGGCAGAGTGTTAGCTGCTGGACCGCCAGGTAAGTCCTAGCTCCCTTTCTCTCTCTCTTTCTTTTTAAATTGAGTCCAGGCAGGAACATCCCTTTGGTTTTAAAACCTGACATTGATTTTTTTAACCAAGTGCCTAACACTATGAAATCCCTGGAGATCTTCAGGCTGTTTTGTGGTTCTAGGGGGAGATTAAATGCACTTTGCTTTATTGCATTTCCTGAGTTGGTCCGGATCCTGCCTACGTCTCAGGAATCAGATGTGTTGGTGAGACTCACCCCAAAAACAGTGGCGGTGAGAGGAAGCAGCATGGGGAGAAGCCTTCTCCATTGAGCCTCCCGAGGCCGATTCAAGGCTCCGGGCACAAGGGAAGGGTCATTACACTACCCGAGATGGAAGGAGCCCTGGTAGGGAGATCTCTATGAAAATGGTGCTGAACTAAAAGTGTTGATGCTTAAAGGAAACTTTGTTAGTTCTTTTCTGTTAGAGCCGAGTGATGAGGCACATGAAAATCAGGCTTTCCCAGGCACGCACGGGCTTGAGTTCATCTCATTTGACTCTTTCTGAAGAAATGACTCAAAGCCCTGGGTCAGAAGGACACTGAGCCGGCAGGTGGGAAGAGGCTGCAGCCACGGACCTGCGGGTTGGGCGACAGGAGGGTGGGCTTCTCCACCTGGGTGATGACTGTGCCTAAGACAGCATGGATTTGTTCTGGTTCTGTAAGAAGGGCCATCTTCCAGATGGCTTTGTCCAGTAGCTCATCCAGGAGTCAAGTTTAAATGACCTGAACTTTTAAAGTCTTCCCAGGTGGCTCAGTGGTAAAGAATCCACCTACAGTGGAGGAGACCTGGGTTTGATCCCTGGGTTGGGAAGATTCCTGGGAGAAGGAAATGGCAACCCACTCCAGTATTCTTGCCTAGAAAATCCCATGGACAGAGGAGCCTGGCGGGCTACAGTCCAGGGGGTCACAAAGAGTCAGATATGACTCAGAGACTAGAAGACAAGAGCAAACTTCTAAAACATCTGAACATCTAAACTACAGTTCAGCCTCGGCTCCCCCACATTTGAGCTGCACTTGAGTGCCTCAGCAGTCTCGAGCAGCCTATGGGGACGGTGGCTGAAGGCGACCGCAGGCCACAGTCTTCCAGGGCCGTGCTGGCCTTGAGTGTTTCCTCCAGCTGAAATTCAATCAGTACAAGCCCACTTCTGTGTTCAACGGATGACACAAAGCAGGGGAACTCCATTGTAAAGACCTCCCTGTAGGTCTTCAAAGTGTTGGGTTAGCAAATCTACTGAAGGGGGATCTGGAGAAACACACTCTATTTGACGTAAACTAACTTGACTGGGATGAAATCAACTACCGCACAGTCTATACTTCCGCATGACCTCAGGTCATCTCAGATGCGAACACATCGTTACTTCTTCAATGGGTGCCTTTTTATCCCTCCACACCTGGAATTCTGGACACCGTTTTTTGATTTTGGTCCTTACAAGCCATTTGCAAACCAAAAAGGAAATTTAAAAATTAGCATTCTATCGTATAAAGCACAAATACGTAATCAAGATAAAATATACTTCGAAAGGCAGGCTTCACCATTCTATTTGAACGTAACAGTCACTCTTAAATTCACTGCACTCTCTTAATTAGAACTTCAAAGATAACAGCATAAAAAGAATTACAGTAATCAAGCCCGTGAATGTCTAAATGAGAGTCTGGATATTGGAGAACCCAAACCAAAGGCAAAGATTCAACATAAAAGATTAAAGCTACTTTGACACTTTAATTAATGTCAATCTCAAAACATAAGTGCAAGTCACTCAGGATGCAGAAATCTCGTCTCCCTGGCATGAGCACAGTGGTTTCCCTGAAGTTACAGAGACTCGTGTGGGCTGTACAAGTTCTGATGGGCCACAAGCAAAGACATCCACCTCCCATGTGTTAATTAGCAAGAAATTACAGTCTAGCCAGCATCTAACATCTTGCAGATAGTAAAATGAAGTGATGACAGCTGTTTCATGGTTTGAGACACTTCCCGTTTTCATTTAAAATATTTAAAACCCACTTTGCATAAGAAGAACTTGGATTTTCCAAGGAAAAGCTAAGAATGAGGCAGCTTTTAAAGGCGTAGAGAGTCAGATAAGTTTCTAAACACAGAATTTTGAGTGTTCAAGGGGCCAGCCTGTGAACAGCATGACAAAACGTCAGGATTGATTTAGTCAAGTCCTGAGGTTGCGGGGACACACAAGACAGAATGCTGAAACATACGGGGTGCAGAGGGCGGTTCCCCCCAGTCAGGTGTCCGGGGGAAACAGCCGTGTCCCAAGTCTGTGATAACAGGAGGCTTCAACTTAGCTGAAAACACTGAATCACGGAAAACAATGATTTCTTTTTTCAGTGGAAAAGCTGACAGACCCACCACAGGGACACAGCTTGGGGGACTCGGGTCAGTCTGTTTCTGGAGGATCTGCAGATGGAGCAGCGGACGGCACTGTCCTCTGTGCTCAGAGCCGACATATGGGCTGCACCTCGTTTCACAGGGGACGTGTAATCAGGAATGGAGCCTGGATTAGAGTTGTGCCAGAACAGTATTCTTACCATCACGATGTGTGGGGCAGTAACTCTGGGGGGGTGCTTGTTTCACGATGAAATCACTGCTCTCACCTCAGCTTGTGGTCAACGAGGCAGGTGTGGCCGTGGACCCCCGTTGAGTTAAAGTACCGGAGTTACTACTGTCTTTCGACTCAAGGGAAAGGGGGAAACCTTTCAATGAAAAATTAATAAAGCGATAATGCAGGTACCAATTGCAAGAGTAAAAATAACGCGTAACTTGAGCTATTTACACCTACTGATGCTCAGCCTCTAGTGAATACATCATAAATTTTGCTTTTTGTTGTTCTATCGCTCAGTCATGTTTGACTCTTTGTGACCCCATAGACTGTAGCCTCCCAGGCTCCTCTTTCCATGGGATTCTCCAGGCAAGAATACTGAAGTGGGTTGCCATGCCCTCCTCCAGGGGATCTTTCTGATCCAGGGATGGAACCCAAGTCTTCTGCACCGGCAGGCAGATTCTTTACCACGGAGCCACCGGGGACTTCTCCCATAAAGTTCTATAAGAAAGTTGGGGACATGGACAAGGTGACCATTCCCTGTCTTCTCAGAGACTGCAGGTGACGTGTTGGCCTGCCGGCTGACTCCCTTTCCTGGGCTCCACCTCCCATAATATTCTTTATGAAACAGAAAACCTGACCTGACACCCGGAGCTGGAAAACAGATGACGCAGTCTGCCAAGAAGCGCACAGAAGTTCTAAGTGAGTCCTCACAGAACCAGGCTGCTGATCCACGCCTCCCTGGAGGACAGTGCAGCGCTGTCGGCGTTCAATGAACATTTCTATTCTCCTGCTCTAAGTTCAGAATATCAACCACAGAGCAAACCCACCTACCCTGGGAACAGTGTTCCCACCTGAGCACAGCTCAGAGAGAACGCCCTTTACTGATTCATCCATTTGTTCACTGTTTTCACTAAAAACTCAGCAAGTGTTTCTATAATGCTTAGCACACCCCAGGCCCTCGGGACCCAGCAGTGAGGAAATCCCTGCGTCCCTGCTCTCCCATCCCCAGGGAGGAGACACAGAGCCAAATGCACCATTACAGCACACGGGTACTCCCTGTGACAGGCTCCAGGTGCAGCCTCACAATAGTTTTGTGAAAAGCACCACAGTATGTATAAAATCCAACTGACTTTTCTGCCTGAACCTGGGGTCTAGTTTAATATTCAGTTAGTACCAGGTTCATGGTTATTCTTTCGAAAGAGAGAGAGAAAGAAACACAAACATCTCTAAAGGTCACACCTGCATGGTAATAATGTATGACTAGAAAAAAGAGCCAACTTAATTTTGAAGAGAAAGAATCATTCAAATGGGGCTTTAGGAAAGGAACTCCCTGATCTTGGCCCATAGGTGGGGCCTTGGGGTGCCAGGCCGGGGCTCCCTGAGCTGAAGTCCGGCGCGGCATTTAGGGGTGGACAAGTGTGGGCGGGCTTGCCGCGGCAGCCTCATCTGTAGGACAGTGGACAGGGCTTGCATCTAATGGATGCAGACACAGACTGAGCATCCTTTGAAAAGCACACAGCATGTGCCTTGTAAAGAGCCCCCAATGCCAACGTAACTCATTTCTTTTTGGCATCATTCGCCACATAGCACAGGCCTTTTAGAAACTTCCCTTGCAGAGACCATTAAGCCCCAGTCTGAAGGAAAGGGCGAGTGGGTGGGAGGAAACTCTTCCGCCCTACAACTGAGACCTGGGATCTCAGTTCCTGCTGCAGATCGTCGGAAGAGGAGAGAACTCTGACCATTTCATGAATCACAGATCATTTTGTAATAACTCAATATTAATTAACAGAAGGAGCTAAATGTTAACTACCACGTTTCAGCTGAGAAAATGTGACCACAGTGATTGCCTATTTGCAGATATGCCTGGAGCTTCTAAACCTACTGCAGTTCCATTTCCTTTCCTTTCATGAAGCATCTCGCTAGTATTTTATAGACATTAGGCACAAAACAAATATTTGTGGACTGGATTCCGTTGATCGTGTGACTGATCAAAATGGCAGTGAAGGAATGGCCTTCCAGAAACCAATAAACACCGACTTCCTATTAGAGGGAGAGATCAAAGCACACACAGACACCTGAATGAACAGGTACACGGCCTTGCCCCGCATTCGCCACACAGGAATTCAGAGGACCTTCACCTGCCATCCCAGAAACAGCCACGCTCCTCAGCTGGCCAAGCCTTCCTTCTTACTCTCACGCACGGTGACATCAGACAGTCACCTCATCTTTCCTTATCTCTTTCCTCCTTGGCTTCCAAAAAGGAATAAATGAATGTACATCTGTCTGTGCTCAGTCTCTCAGTCGTGTCCGACTCTACGACTCCCAGGACTGTAGTCCGCCGAGCTCCTCTGTCCGTGGGATTCTCCAGGCAAGAATCCTGGAGTGGGTCGCCATTTCCTTCTCCAGGGCATCTTTCTGACTCAGGGATTAAATCAAAGTCCCAGTGGATTTATCATAAAGAACATTTATAAATGGGTAAACAGAGGTATAAGTGTTCTTTATGATAAATCCACTCGGACTTTTAAAGCTCCCCCATCATTTGTGCTTAAAAAGCACAGCATGGCGCTGTGTCTTAATGACTGTGTTAGGATGAAGTAAATTCAATGTAATTAAGTGTTTTACTAGGCAATGCTCTACATATATGAATATATGTCCCCTAGAGTCTATGGTTTCCTGACTATGGTTCACTGCCACCTAGCCATCATTTGAAAGGATCAGTAAAAAATACACATTTCACAACCCAAGTGTGAAACCATAAACCAAGCTCACTATACACATGTGTAGCACTCTGCTTCTTTTGGCACCTGAAAATGGGTTGAAAGAGTAATCTCAACCTCATTCAATCTCTTACTCCAAATGTGGGAACGTAAAAATGCCCTATCCAAATTCTGTTTTAGCCTAATACCCCTAACTGAAAGGAAATGATAACCAGCTAGTGCTAACTGAAAGTCTGAGTTTTGAACAGCTCTGGTGTCTTTTGTAAAGGCACAAGGAAGTTGGTGGCAGAGTACTTTTCTCAGTGTATTTTGAGTGTCTGGATAGCTTACACGTAAAGAAAGGCAGCTCCCTCAAAGTCATTTTGCATGCCTGAGTAATTCTTACCTGTCCAGGGAGTCAACATCAAAACTGGAAGGATCACCCGCAATAATTCTGCAGTTAGTGGGCCACTGAGGACCTCTTTTCAGAACTGGCCAGATGTCATCTGAGGAATAATTAACAGGCCTGGGTTGTGGCCATTCTGGCAGAACCTCTGCACTTGACCTACATCTCAGCATAAGACTTGGGGATATTATTCACATATTTTTTCCACAGTCCTTCCCATTGCAGCAGCTCTGGGCTCCTCTCTGCAGAGATTTTGCTTGGGGAAGGCAGTTTAAGTTGACCCCTCTTGACTTTGATGATTCAAGGAAAAGAAACAAACATGGTTATTTCTTTCACAGCTCAGCTGCACATGATCCACCTGTGTGTCATGTCAAAATCTGATAAAAGCAGTGGGCACCCTGAGTTGGTACCATCTTCCCTGGTGGCTCAGATGGTAAAGAATCTGCCTGCAGTGCAGGCGACCTGGGTTCGATCCCTGGGTCAGGAAGATTCTCTGGAGAAGGTAATGGCTACCCACTCCAGTATTCTTGCCTGGGGAATCCCACGGACAGAGGAGCCTGGTGGGCTGCAGTCAGGGGGTTGCAAAGAGTTGGACATGACTGAGTGACTCACATACACACACAGAGAAAGACAGCCAGTGAGCAAGTTGTCTAAGAGGACAGCTTAGCTCAGGGGAGCCTAAACACTGAACTTTAAATATTAAGTGACTGCAAACTGTTCATGTAAATGGATTTAAATATTTTATACGTTGTAAATTCTCAAGTTAACCATTCTTACATTCAACAAATATTTACTGAGTCCTGTACAGCCCAGGTGTACACACAGATCAGAAGACTGGGCGAGTGCAAACTCAGTGCAGTAAATACAAACGTGCCTGAGCGTAGCCGTGACCCTGACGGATGTGAGGAAACACACCGCCTAAAGATCAGAGACGCCAAACGTGCCTGAGAGTAGCGGTGACCCTAACGGGTATGAGGAAACACACCAGCCAAAGATCAGAGATGCCTGGGAACCCCAGGTGTTCACCACTGCTTCAGGCAGAACAGGTCAGCCTTGCTTAGCAGCGATGGTGGAGTTTCTGATTCCCGGCTGGTGTCCCTGGAGCTGGTGTGGTAAGACTGGTCACGTAGTGGCAGGGGCCCGTGTGGCCAGCACGCCATGAAAGACTCCACCGTGAGCAGACCTCAGCCTGCTGGCCCCTGGGGTCTGCACACACGACCTCAGAAGGCATGTTCTGTGCAGCCAGCAGCAAAGGGACTGAGAAAGCGCCCCTGAGACCCTGGGCTCCTTGGAAGCATATCATCCCCCGTTGCGCGGTTGTGTGCTGTGTTCTTTGACGCAAACTGAACACTGATGGGTAGGAAATTCCAGCCCCTGTTCTAGAAATGTCTGATGCAGTGTTCAATACCAAGAGGTGCCTATTCTCATAGTCATGGAGAAAAGAGAGTCAACAGAAAAAATTAAAATAATTTCTGATACTAATTATCTATGACAAAGCTTAACACAGAAAACTGCAAATATCTTGCCCTGTGTCTCTAGGGAAGCCTTGCTCATGAGAGCAGAGAAATCCTACTGCGAGGCCTGCCGCTGGGCTATGACGCATCAGCAGCTCGGTCAAGCGGATGCCCTCCTTCCCAAGACAGAGAACATTTTAAATTTGAAAACTAAAATGCAGGGGATTACAAATTACATCAAAATGCAGTTATCAAAACGTTAGGAAATTTCTGTGACTGGGGTGTCTATTAATGCAGTTAATAATGAGTTCTGGCAAGAGGACTGATAATGACTGTCAGTTTGAAAGCCTCATGAACATAAAGGGTGTTTTGAAATCCTGGCATGAATTGTAGGGCTGCTATACACTGGGTCCAACACACCAGGGGTTGGAGGCCCTGCTAAAGTAAGCTTGTTCTGTTGCTGCATTTGTAACAGGGGGACATTTTATTTTAAAGTTAGACCAGATCACCTTACATGCCTCCTGAGAGACCTGTATGCAGGTCAAGAAGCAACAGTTAGAACCAGACATGGAAGAACAGATTGGTTCAAAATTGGGAAAGGAGTACGTTAAGGCTGTATGTTGTCATCCTGTTTATTTAACTTATATGCAGAGTACATCATGTGACATGCTGGACTGGATGAAGCACAAGCTGGAATCAAGATTGTGAGGAGAAATATAAAAAATCTCAGATATGCAGATGATACCACCCTTTCAGCAGAAAGCAAAGAGGAACTAAAGAGCTTCTTGATGAAGGTGAAAGAGGAGAGTGAAAAAGGTGGCTTAAAACTCAACATGCAAAAAACTAAGATCATGGTATCCAGTCCCATCACTTCATGGCAAATAGATAGGGGAACAATGTAAACTGTGACATTTTATTTTTTGGGGCTCCAAAATCACTGCAGATGGTGACTGCAGCCATGAAATTAAAAGATGCTTACTTCTTAGAAGAAAAGCTATGACACACCTAGACAGCATATTAAAAAGCAGAGATATTACTTTGCTGACAAAGGTCTGTCTAGACAAAGCTGTAGCTTTTCCAGTAGTCATGTATAGATGTGAGAGTTGGACCATAAAGAAGGATGAAAGTGAAAGTGAAGTTGCTCGGTCGTGTCCAACTCTTTGCGACTCCATGGACTGTAGCCTATCAGGCTCCTCCGTCCATGGGATTTTCCAGGCAAGACTGCTGGAGTGGATTGCCATTTCCTTCTCCAGGGGATCTTCCCGACCCAGGAATCAAGCCCAGGTCTCCCGCAGTCTAGGCAGACGCTTTACTGTCTGAGCTGCTGAAGAATTGATGCTTTTGAACTGTGGTGTTGGAGAAAACACCTGAGAGTCCCTTGGACTGCAAGGAGATCAAACCAGTCCATCCTAAAGGAAATCAACCCTGAATATTCATTGGAAGGACTGATGCTGAAGCTGAAGCTCTAATACTTTGGCCACCTGATGTGAAGAACTGACTCATTAGAAAAGACCCTGATGCTGGGAAAGACTGAAGGCAGGAGAAGGGGCCAACAGAGGATGAGATGGTTGGATGGCATCACTGACTCGATGGATGTGAGTTTGAGCAAGCTCCGCGAGCTGGTGAAAGACAAGGAGGCCTGGCGTGCTGTAGTCCATCAGTTCACAAAGAGTTGGACATGACTCATCGACGGAACAACAAAGATGTTAGAAAAATTAAGGATCCGCTTTTTACCCCCCTTCACCTCCTGAACGTATTAGGGGTCCCCCAGGAGCCCATGGATCTCACGCTAGGGGCCTCAACTGCAGAGCCCATGGCCCCTGTGGGAGTCTGTCTCCAGTTTCCTCAACACGCTTCCTGCAGGGCCTCAGCTGCAGACCTGCCAGGTGAGGAGTGAGCACCTTCTCCCTGGAACGGCCTGCCCTCACCCGGCAGTCGGGACAGGCTCCGGTCCCGGCAGCTCCATGTCTGCTGAGTCCCGAGGGCCCATCAGCCTCTTGCTCCCGCTTCCATGGGGGCTTCTCCGGCTCCTGCCCTCAGTGCTCCTCCTGGACCTGAACTCACCTGTCCTGCAGCGCCTGCACACTGACTGCCCAGGCCGACCCAGACCTGGCCGCAGGGAGGCCCTTGGGACCTGCCTGGGCCTCCAAGTGTCTTCTGTCCTGCTCTGACGTCCCTGGTCCCCAGGGGAGGTCAGACCTGCCACGTGGTGGTCAGCAACCACCAGCCTGCAGAAGCGAATGGTGTTTCTGTACTTTTAGATCTACCTGATGGATCATTTTACAAGCATAGCTTCGCAACGTCTGTGAAAATGCCTCCCATCTTAATGACCACTCCGGCCCCTAACCCCAGCCATAGGACGGAAGATTCCAGTCCATCTCCTTAAGGTCAAGCTACTGGCCAGAGTGCAGGGCTGCTGATCAAAGTTCCTGTGTAAATGATATGACCATTTTAAACGTAGAACCTGAAGAAATACGCTTTGTAGATACTGAATTAGTCACGTCTGTGCAGAGGAACAGACCAGAAGAGGTGTTCACATGTGGAGAGAGGTTTACAAGAGGAACTGGCAGGAGTGACTGTGGAGGCTGTTGAGACCCGAGCTGCATGGGGCCTGTCGGCCTCCTGGAGACTGAGCGGAGCCCATGGTCAGTTCCCATCTGAGGGCCGGTGGGCCCAAGACGTGGGGGAAGCTGGTCTCTCAGGTCAAGTTCAAAGGGAGAACAGTCAGGCTGGAGGAATTCTCTCTTACTCACGGAGGGTTAGCTTTTTGTTCTGTTCAGGCCTTCAACTGATTGGGCACAGCTCACCCATATTAGAGAGGGCAATCTGCTTCACTCAGATGCGGGAATGTTAACGTGTCAAAAAACACCCTCACAGCAACACCCAGAATAATGCTTGACTAAACACCTAGGCGCAGGCAGGCTGACACATACACTTAACCATCACCAGTATCACATGTACAGTTTTCCAACATTCCTCGGACCAGCAGTGCCTGAGTCCTCAACCTCTAGTCCAAAGCAAAGGTAACCAGCCACCAGGAAACTGGGCAGGAGAGACAGATGAGTAAGACGAGCAGGTTGCAGGAAGCCTCTTTCTCTTCCCCTCTGAATGATGTTTCAAAGGATAGATTTTTCTTAAAGGTTAATTCTCCAGAAAATAGAAATACCTAAGAGGAGACCACTAGGTATGAGTCCAAATACATCGTTTTAAGTTGCCAAAGTGTTTCTTGAATAAGCAAAGAAGAAAAACCCAAAATTGTGAAAGTGACAAGCACGTTATAATTTTTAGTGCATTTTGAAGATAGTATGTGTAAAATGATTAAGTACAGATAATCAACAAACTCAATACATATACAGTACTGTGTGGCCATGTTCCTCAGACTTCCAGTGTTAGCTCATCCTCTACCTCCTTGCAAGGAAAGAAGACTCCTGACAGCTAGTGATCTGACCAAAGAGCATAGCACAGCACCTCTTTCTTTCCGAGAGCAAACTTATTTTCTTTCAAAAGTTCTCAGAATATTTTATAATTTTGTAAATTTAAATAGCTGGTTTTAATTTAATGTTGTTTAACTAACACATTATAAGAAACAAAAGCCATAGTATCGATGCTTTCCAAACATAATTATGAAATGATGTAAGTATATGCTGAAAGTAAATATGATTCACTGTCATAGGCTACAGGGCTTGTAGGTGGCACTAGTGGTAAATAAAGAGCCAGACTGCCAATGCAGGGGACTTAAGAGATTCGGGTTCAATCTCTGGGTCAGAAAGATCCCCTGGAGGAGGGCATGGAAACTCACTCTAGTATTCATGCCTGGAGAATTCCATGGACAGAGAAGCCAGGTGGGCTATACAGTACATGGGGTCTCAAAGAGTCCATTAGATAAGACTGAAGCAACTTAGCACGTACACATGCACAATAGGCTACATGCTGTGGCTTCTAATATATCTATATATTTAAAAGGGAAGTACATTTTAGAAATAAATGAAAATTAGGATTTCTCTGTTTTAATAAGTGTGTACTTTAGCTGGAACTCTTCTGATCAGGGGTGGGAGGGAAGGCATTTGTGTTGGCTCCTACACTAATTTAGGCGAAGAGCAAATCAGTGAAGGCTTCCTGGAAAAAATGATCCCTGATTTGACAACAAAAGCATAGCTCAGAAGTAGGCAAAAAAAAAATCTGAAAAGCAAATTCTGGGGTCAGCACACAGCACAGGAAGTGAGGGGCTGTATGAGGAGGGGTGATGCAGCGGTGCTGCAGGAGGCAGCCTGCGGCGGGGGTGGGGGCGGCGAGAAGGGCACGGAGGGGCCGTCAGCGTGCTCGGCAGGTGAGCAGGCCGGGGGCGCAGCCACGAGGTGACACGGGTGGGGGCGGGCTGCCGGGGGCCCGAGCAGTCAGCCCCACAGCACTTGCACCCTGGGATCTAGCCGAGTGACTCACTGGTTCACCTATTTACGCATGCACGAATTCATTTATTTAATCATTGATTATTTATGGTTTACGATGCTAAGTGCTAAGTCTGACTGGCTCACGCATCCACAAGTTAAACAGTTCTTTCCTGCAGCGACTGACTGTGCCCACCGTCATGATGGCCTAACGGGATTAGCAGGGTCCTGGATGGCGGAAGGCCAGAAGGTGGGAGTCAGGGGAGGTGCTGTGGGGAGTGGGCCACGGTCACGCGGCCAGAGCGACTCCACACGCCGGAGGCATCCTGGAAACGGGATATCATGGGAATGCTTGAGAGCCAAGTTACTGCAGGAATACAAGCCACCAGATAGAAAAAGGTTTTCGGCTGTTTCCTCCGTCATGCCTGGTATGGATTTTCCCTCCGTGGTAATGCCTCCTGGAATCAGTGCTGACGTACGCTGAGAAAACTTCTGACCCAGAGAAAAATCATTATCATCTAATTTTACACTGTTTTCCTCCACGATATCAATAACCTTCCCTCCCTAGAAGAATCGGGTGAAATGCATATTTAGACAAGTAAATCTATCTGATAAATCACTTCACAGATGAGAAAGAAGCCATGTGTGAAATGAAAGTAGATGCTTTCAAAACCACTTCATTTAGTGAGAGGACCCTAATCAATACATGGGGCGTTTGGTGACGAGGGGAGCAGTGGGTTGGAGTCGCGCCGGCCATGGGTCCCAATGCCCCGTGGCGGAGTCTGGTCCTGTTTCAGGTCCCTGGAGATCAGAGGACAAGTCTCTGTTTCAGCTGCATCGTCACCCATCTTGAAGGGCGGAGGGAAATCACAGGTGAACTCAAGCCCCGGACGAGAGAAACGTTCAGTGGCAGCATCAGCCTGTGAGCACTGAGAATGGACTGCCTGATGCACGTTCCAAAGCTGCTAACGGCCCTTTCATGCACACGCTTGGTGTTTGATTACTATTAGATGAACATCAACATTACACATTTGCGTTTATACAGGTGACGCAACCAAAGGACACCAACTTTAATGTTTCAGGCTTAAAAAGACATTTAAGTACATCTTATTGTTCAAAATAACCACTAGGAATGTTTTTGAATAACTTTTTGGGGAATTATTTTCAAAAGCTAATTTTAGAAGTATAAGAGAAAATACACTTGTCAAAATAATCTCTCTCTCTCTCCATACACATGCACACACACACACACACACACACACATCAAAGAAGGATAGTTATTAAATGTATGATCTTCCAAATAGTATGTCAACATAAAATCATGGAAACCCTGTTTTTGCCTCACCTCCAGACGGGGGCTTCTCATTTCTTTGGTATGTTTCACAATCCTATTAAGTAGACTGTTGCTGCAGGCCATCACTATTCTATTTAGGAGAGAAAAATTTACAAATATTCGATTTCTAATGCGTAGAGTAAAAGAGGGGAAGGGAGGAATTAAGGATTCGTCTGCACCTTTAAAAGAGGTAGCTTATAATTCTATAAATCAATTATTTCAAGGCAATATGGTATTTTTCCTGATGTTACCCATCTCATCTCTTATTCCTCAGACTTTGGGAAGCATGCCTGCCTCTGCTTCCCCACTGTTGTCTGGAAGAATTTTGACTCCATAACTAGGCCAACGTTCAGGAGGAACCTTGAAGAGAAGCATTTTTTTTCTTTTGTTAATACATTTGGTGCATACATGTTGGGAATACAAAGAGGTATTTGTAATACTTGGTAAAATGATATGTACATAAATTAGAATTTTAGTTTGAGTTCTGCACTGGTTCTTGTATTATGTCTGTGAAATCTGTTTTATATTTATTCCTCTGGAGTGATAGCTCTATAAACAAGAAAGTCATTTTCCACCAGGTGATTATCGCTTCAGAGTATTTCTAAAGACCAAGAGTGTGCTTAATTGTTTGCTGGTAGGAGACACTCAGCGAATATTGGTGAATCTATCCGTAATTACCTCTTACAGCGTATTTTTAAAATCTGCAACGATAGTAAGGTAAGTAAGTAAGAGAGAAACTTCCTTAAGTTTCTAATTAGTTCACTTTCCACACTTTTCCCCACAAGGGCAGAGCGTGAGGGGTGGTCCCTGACGTCACAGACACGGGGTGCCTCGGGGGGGACGCTGGGGCTGGGCCCCAAGGGCCCCCAATGTCCTTGTCACCTGCAGCCCCTCGTGGAGTGTGCCCTGGTTCCCGCAGTGCACGGCTCCCAGAACGGCGCCCACCCTGACCCCTGGGCTCGGGAGCACGGGGGCATCACAGCCTCTGCTCGGGGCCACAGGCAACAGGAAAAGGCCAGCGAGGCACTCCCAGCTCCCTAACACCCAGGCAGACCTGGTCATGTGCTCAGAGCTTCCGCCTGGCCCGGCCACCGAGGAGCAGGAGACTCTGCGTGGCTGACCCGCCTGCGACCTCAGAGGCGGCGGCGCAGAGCTGACTCTGGTGAGCCCTCTCCCGCCTGCAGGCTCCACGAGTGACAGCGAAGGTTCTGGGCAGCCGCAGGATCCCCGCGACACCTAGCTCCCGGTCATCGCCCCACGTCCTGCCAACTGTCCCGGCTTCAAACACGCGCAGCTCTCTTGCGGGCGGGTGGTGGTGATACGGCCCGCCCCCGCCCTGGCTCCCAGGAGCTGTCAATAACTGGGGCCACTTCTCTCCAGTCCTCATCAGGACCACGCCTGTCCCAGCCCTGACGGGTCCAAATCCCACGCTCTTCCCATCACGTAGCTCGGCGACTCTTATCGCTGGCTGCTTCGCGGGCTTCTCTGGGCAGTGTTTACTCACGGTGCTGCATAAACCAGCAGAGTGCACAGAAACGTTAGACAGTGATGCTTACCTTAGGTGATAAACTATCAAATTTATCTTGGCTTTCCCCAAGAACTGAAGGAGACTGTGACCTTCAGTTCCCTGAACGGTCTGCTCTGCGGCAGGCATCATGGTGACGGATATGCCCGTGCAGACTCGGCCTGGGCCTGCGGTGAGGACCCCAGGTCACTGCACGTCAGCTGAGGTTTCACTGCTGTCTATTCAACTTCGGTATCTAAAACAATCACCTCCCAAATATCAATGTTTTTCATATACAAAACTCTATGAAAACTCTACATGACTGTTATAAGGAACCTTGACAATCGATAGATTTCATCCTAAGAAAAAAACGCCATCCAGGAAAGAAACATTATAAGACACCACTGCAAACAGCGTGGTGTCACCAACGTAAGCTGGAAAATTTCCAGATGTTTGGAGAGAACTCACCCCAGTCCATGAGGACGGAGGTGCCCCACGCCTGTCGGTCCGGGGGGTGGGTCAGAGGGCGTCCCTTACCTGGGGGCCGGATGGTGGAGGCGGCGTCAGCGGGGATGGTCAGGGGCACGCACTCGTCGTCCTGGGAGTAGCCCGCTTGAATGGCACGCAGGTAGCTGTGGCTGCGCGTCCGGAAGCATCCCGGGAGGTCCAGCGCGTCCATGGCCTGAGACTCCACTTCGCTGAAGACTGACTCGCACACCGACTCGAACTGCCCGTTGACCTCGGCCTCGCTCATCTGGAAAAGCGACAACGCGGCTGATGGCTCAGCTCGACCAGGCACCACGGCCACGCGCCAACAGAGAAGTACGCAGAGCTCACCCATCGGCACTCATCGCCTGTCGTGTACAGCTTAATTAACTTGCAATCGGCACACTGGGAGCCTTTAAACGTGGCTGAGAAAAACCACCAATTCCCACTGTGCCCTGGAAAGTCTACAGACCCCGAGGCAGAGCTTTAAAGTGTGCCTGGCATTACCATTGAGGTCAAAAGGAACAGCGAGGTTAAAGGTTAGCATACCATGCAAAGTATTCACCATCCTTCTTTTTCCATTTTCATGGCCCTGGCTGTTTCCAGCTCAGACAAGCCAGGTATGAACGCTGTGATCACAAAGACCCATGGGCGTGGCTCTCTCTGCTTCCATTCAGCCCAGCACCCCAGACTGAGGAGACGGACCCCTGCTCGGCCATGAGGTTGCCCCTGTGTCCCTGGAGGCGGCCCCAGCCCGTGTCCTGGAGGTGCCTCGGTCTCTCACGCTACAGGGGCGCTGCCCACTCTGCTGTGTCCCTCCCCTCCTTCAGCGTGGGCTGGCAGTGCCCGCCTTGAATTTTGCCGTTCAGCAGGTAAAGTTGTTATTCTCAAGCCTGACATTTCATTTCTGGGTACAGAGTCGCCCTAGGACCCTGTGTTATGAAATGAATGACTGGGCCTTGGAGAGCACGGGTCCTGAGGGCCGCGCTCCAGGGGCATGACTGCGGTTGAGCGGAGGGCCTCTGTGTGCTGTCCTCGCTGAATGCGGTTTCCTGAGGTTTCTGGGGCCTCCTGGGAGCCACATCTAGGAGTTTAAATGGAAACTCAGTAGCGGGACACAGAGCAGGCTGAAGAGCCTGGGGGCGGGGAGTGGGGATTGTAGGAACAAGGATTCCAGGCTGGGCCTGTGAGCCGCAGCTGCTCCCAGGTCCGGTTCGTGGGGACCCGGACAGGTGGCTCCTCCCCAACTCCCCGCCTTCCAGGACACCTCATGCTAACACGGAAGCGGGTCAGGAGATGCCCGTGGGGATGCTGACGTGGAGGGCCAGAGCTCTGCGTGGAACTGGGGCTCAGGCAGAGACCAAGACGGTTCTCCTGGGTGACCCGTTGGGTCCCTGCTTGGGGCTCACAGAGGGGCCCGGAAACCTGGGCTGGCCTCCCCACCACCCCCATGCAGGGGGCCTCTGCCCTTGAAACCCCGCCTGCCCCCGCTGCCCCAGCCATGCCTACAGCGTCCTCACAGCGTCCTCACAGCGGCCATGGCTAGGTACAGTCTCAGCCTAGCGCCCAGCTGAGTCACTCACTCCACCCCCGGAACGTGACCGACTACCTCCTGAACACTCCCCCTATGTCGACAGGTAAATTTTTTAAAGTATTGTTCTAAATACCAGATCAATGGCTTTTCCTCTAACTGTTCACAGAGTAAAAGCAGGTAAAGAGCTGGATTTGCCCTTCATCAGAGAAGACAGCTTCTGCCCACCTCCAATCACAGACCTGGCCCTGGGTCCCTGCACTTACCTGAGATGCTTCCCCAGATCCCTGCTTCTATGAACACCTGAGATTGCTCAGGAGTGCTCCACTCACTGGACAAATCCCAGGGAGCACGGCCCGGGAGGAAGGGGCTGAGGGGGCCTTAAAGGTAGGACTGTTAGCCTGGAGCCCAGGGTGAGGGGACACTGAGGTTGTTCAGGCAGAAACAACCAGAGAGACACTCCCGGGCGACTGCACCACGCTGGCGGTTTCAGGGTCCCTGATGCCGGAAAGTGGCAGACGAGTTCAGGCAAAGACAGATGCCAACACCCCAGCACGGTCGCCTCGGGGCCCATCGAGGGAAATGCACCCCAAACACGGTCACTCTGGCCTGAAGTAAGCCGTTTCCCGGAGCACAGACTCCTTCCGACCTAGGTGTTCCCTTATGTGGAACTGTATCAGAGAGTCTCAGACTGCTTCACGTCATTTCCGTCACAGACCCACGTCAGACAACCTAAAGAGGCCAGAAACCATGTGGAGTGGCCTGCGCCTGCCAGTCCCGACACGGGGTTGCGGTGGGCCCCCCTCTGCAAAGCCACAGGCCCAGGGCCTTTCCCCCTCTGGAAGAGGTGCCATCACCCTCGCGGTACATTCTGACACTCAGGGATGGGTGTTCAGTGGGGACCGCTCAGCCAGCGCTTCCAGACACAAAGCTGACCAGCGAGGCCTTCAAACGAGGACTTTTCCCCTGAAACAAATAAGCAGTTGAGAAGGACTTCAGCTGGTCTAGACTGGAACTGAAATGGGCTTTTCTCTGACTAGCTCGAGGGAGATTTGGAAAAGTGGGCATTTTGCTCTGCAACTCAAACCACAGCTCAGCCAGACATGGGGTGTCCCGGGAGGAAGCAAAGCCAGTGCGGTACACGATCAGTGTGGGCTGAAGTGCTGGCTTCTCTAGTGAACTGCAAGAGCAGGAAAACACTCAACCTGCTTCTGGAGAATGTGGGCTTTGAGATACCGGAGAAGAGAAAACCAGAAGATGGTGAGGAATGTGGCTCCTGGTGGCAGAGAGCACGATACCCGCTGAGGGCGGGTTTCCCAGGGTCAGGATGGTGGCGCTTGCAGAGCGAGGCAGTGGCCTGGGGGTGGGGGCCGGGACCCTGGACGCAGCTGCCGGCGCTGGAAAACCGGGCAGCTGCTGCGGGAACTGACACGGAGGTTCCTCCAGAGATCACAGCTGCACCCGCAGGAATGGGGTGTGCAGCACGAGAACTGGAAGCGGAGACACGGACAGACGCTCGCACACCCGTGTCCACCCAGTGTCACTCACAGTGGCCAAGGGGAAGCAACACAGAGTCTGCTGACAGACGGCGGGCACTGTGCGGGCCATCCACAAGGCCTGCTGCTCAGCCTTCAGGACACAGGCACCCGAGGGAGCAAAGCGAAGCAGGGCAGACGTGGAGAGGGAGCGCTGTGAGAGCCACTCCTGTGAGGCCCTGGGGAGGAGGCAGAGAGGGGACGGGGGTGGGGGGCCAGTGTTTTGTGGGCGCAGCTTCAGTTTGGGAAGATGAGAGCGTTCTGGAGATGATGGTGGGGGTGGCTGACCAGCAAAGTGCCGTGCCAAATGCCACGGGATGTACACTGCAAGACGGTTAAGGTGGTACATGCTGTGGATTTTAGGTATATTTTACCACAGTGAAAAGAGAAAGGACGCATGAGAGAAAGAAGCTGCACTCACTGACGTGGCTTTGTGAAGACAACGAGAAGACAGGAGGAGCGGGTGGCAGGCTCGGCCTGGGGGAAGGCGGACGCTGCTCCCGCGGGGGCGGTGGGGTGCCCCCTGCCCTGCAGCCTCCTGATGACCCAGCCCCCACCCCTGCACGCCCAGCAAAGCGCCTGGGTTCCTGGGCAAACTGAGTAGCCATCAGAGCACTCTGGACGGTGCATGGATGAAGCACAGAGACTCGCAGGAACCAGGATGTGGCCACAGGGGCCTCAGCAAGGCAGCCCCCGCAGGAAGGCGAGCAGAAACCAGGTGGGAGCCCCTCCTGCCCTCAGCCTCTGGGCCGGCTTGCCCTCCCGCCCAGGGAGCAGCTGAGCCACTGCGCCCAGAGCCCGCCTGTGCAGACAGCCGTCCCGCTGTGGCTCCCTCACGCCCAGCAGCGCCGGGTCCAGAAACATTGGCCACCAGGCTGGGTGTGAGCACAGTGTGGCGAGGGTGTGAGGTGGGGGGAGAGGTCCCCGAGCGCCCCTCTGCAGGTCCCCTCCCGTGGGGCCCCCTCCCTCAGGTGGCAGAGTTGGGGGTAGTCTGGAACATTTGTGTCCTCAGAGAACAAAGCAGGGCATGACCTGCCAGCCCACCTGCAGCTGCGGGGACAGTCTGTCCACGGAAACACCAGCGACCTCAGGGGGCTGGTGCTGTGTGGCCCTGTGTGTCCCGTCGGGTGGGGCTCAGACCCTCCGCGTGGGGGTCCTGACCCAGAGAAGGAGGCTGCTCCGTGTCGGGGGGGCGGCAGGAGAACGTGGTGGACACTCCCGTCACCCCTACTCAGAGGGGCTGGGAGTAAGAACGACTGGTTACAAAGGCCCCATCATGCCCACGGAGCTCCCTAGTGTGATGGCACAGGAGCACTCCCGGCTGGTACTCTGCAGGAGGGGGCTGACCAGGAGGGGAGGGGCCCCACCTGGCTCACGCAGCTGGCCTGGCTGAGGGTGCTGACGGCGCGCATGTAGCTCTGGTTCCGGGAGCGGAACTTCGGGGAGTTGTAGTTGGCAGAGGGGTCCAGCCCGTGGCTGGCAGGCCCGTCGCTGGCAGCTTGCAGGTAGCTCTGGCTACAGGAGAGAAAGAGAGAAGACAGAGGCCTCGTGAGCATCGCTGCAGGGACCACGTGTGCCGGCGCCCGGGGCCGCTGCCAAACCCCGTCCCGCAGTGGGCGTCTCGGGCTCATGGTGACGTTCCTGACAGACGCGCTCACAGATGTGGGCTCATCAGCACCAGTGGGGCAGACTGCTTACAGACTTGCTTCGAAACCTGACTTTTTATGATCAGGCAGTGAAATCTGGATCATTCCACGTGGAAAGAAGCCTAACCCTGAAAGCATGGATAACTCACACAGCCTAAGAGCAAACTGGACTCAGGAGTCCATGAGCGTCTCCTAAAGGTCAGGGTAGCTTTCGGCAGCTTTACACACTCAGAAAAATAGAAGAAAAAAAATAAAAGGTTTGCCAGCCGTTTTCTGTGAAGTTGTCCAGATTATGCAATAGAAGTATAGAGTAGATTGAAATCTCAAATCCATATTATCATCATAACGGTCATTTCCTTCCAAACAGCCTTAACAATCCATTTCCTCCAGTCTCCCTCCTGTTTTTTGCAAAATCTTGAAAGCATAGGGGAAACCCTGAGGGTGTCTGGCAGAGAGAGGGTTCAGCTGGGTTGACGTTTCTGGCTAAATCGAGCTCTTTTCAGGTTTGGTGACAGTCTTTTCACAATCAAGACAGACTGCATTTTATTTGACCCCCAAGCTGGAAAAATGTGGACAACAATAATGGATTTATTCTTCTTTCCTACTGTGGATCACAATGAGACAGTTAACTAGGATAATTGCACACGCCTGTGTATAAAAATTAGGTTGCTAATTCTGAGTCCATGTCTTGACCACAGTATGTTCCCTGCTTTTTAAAGTAAGCCCTTGATGTAAATTGATTTTTTGGTGATTTACTTCTTTGGAAATAGGGCAGCAGAGGGAAAACTGGCTTGATGTTAAGTTCAGATTAAGGAAGCTCATTTATTTTAAGGTCATTATTTCAGGTAAAGTTAATAGTATGTATTTTTAGATACTAATAGAATACAATTTATAAATTATTAAAATGGTAACTTTGTTTTAAAACTAGGATTTATAACATATTCCAGGTCTTATATCCCCCTTTTCCATTTAAAAAAGACCAAAAAAGAAGAGAAGAGAAGAGGAAATGGGAGAGAAATGAGCCCAGGGCCACCCTGACCTTGGCTCATAAAGAGTCCAGGTCTCTGCCGGACTCCTTGTCACCCACGCTGCTCCGGCCCGGGTCTGGACGGGGCTCTGCACGCTCCAGTTTCTACCAGTTAGCACTTTTATCTTACTTCCAACTGAAGAGCTTTCCGTTCTGATTAACACTGCTCTTTGCTGATTCAACATTCTCACATTTAAGTTCTCAGCATCTGTAAAAGCAGGGCTGTGTCTTCTTTATCTCTGTATCCAGATTTCTAGCCCAGAGCCTGGCACTGTGAGCGGGGTGACTCAGAACTATGGCCGAGTGGCACCCACACAGGAGTCTGTATTTGTGATTCTACGTTCAGATGTGTCTTCTAACTCATGAAAGTGAAGTGAAAGTGAAGTCGTGTCCGACTCTTAGCGATCCCAGGGACTGCAGCCTACCATGCTCCTCGGTCCATGGGATTTTCCAGGCAAGAGTACTGGAGTGGGGTGCCATTGCCTTCTCCCTTCTAACTCATGACCACCTCCTTATTCCAGCTCTGGGCAGCCACTGAGAGACGAGCTGCCACTACAGGAAGCTAACCACGGGTTTTCTTTCACACACAGACTCCAGACATCAAACATCCATGACGTACTGTTATGCTGGCCCCTGGAAGCATCCTGTACCAGCCTGTCAGTCCTCACAGGGACCCCACATGCTTGGGCCTCACTGCAAATGGGGAGCCACCTCGCCCAGACTCCCCCAAAGCGAACACAGAGCTAGACTCCGGGCCCAGGCAGCCTGGCTCCAAAACTGATGCTTTGCCCCAGGATCTGGGAAGCTGAGTCAGAGGACCAGAGGTTGCAAAGGTCTGGTCCCCAGCTTCAGCTCCACTTGATTACCGTGGCTTAGCATCCTCCAGCACACTCGGCAGGCCAGGGAGCCCCGCAGGCCACAGACCTGGGGACAGTTGGGGAAGTGTTTTTTCCAGATTGTTTCCATAATTAGACTGAGTGTGTAAATACGGAAATATTCAGACTAAGCTTTAACTGCAGTCACAGGAGAAGGTGTGCTCGTGTTCACCCCATCCAGGGCTGGGCGCTCAGACCCTAGAAGTGACACCGGAGGGCCCGCACCTGGGGACCTTCTCTCTGGGGACGGCTGAAACCCCCCGGCCCTGAGGAGCCTCCCAGGGACGACAGAAAGCCGGCGTCAGGCTCAGAATTGGTTCCCCGCGTGACTGGAAGGCGGGAGGGCCCTGGGCTGGAGACCGAGAGGAGGGGCAGTGCTGGCGGGGTTTGGGGCCGAGCTGCCTGCCCACCCTGCTTTCCCCCTCGTGCGTCCCAGACTGCCGGACCTGCTGCCCTGGGTCTGCCCCTCATGGCGTTGCTCCTCTAACCAGCAGCGCTGCGGGGAAAGGCCTGTGTGCCTTCTGGTAAGTTCTGCAGACTTTTTCCAGCAGGTGCCCGGAATGCTGCCAGGTGCTGATGCCAGCAACGATGGAGGGATGATGCCAGACAGAAACACGGGGCACCCAGTTACACGTGGAGTTCAGAGGAGCAGCAAGTAACCCTCACTCACAGCACCATGTTCCCAATCGTCCCAAACGTGCCCCTTAGGCTACAGGAACGCACTGTCCATCTGGAAGGCAGACGTCACTGCTTGTCTTTCTTAAATCTGGCACTACGACGACAGATGCACACTTGGGCCTACAGGGTCGGAAGGTGGACCGGATCACAGACGGTCCGAGCGCACAAGGGTGGACAGCGGGGCTCTGGGGAGACGTGGGCTGCAGAGAAGCTTCCGGAAAAGACCAGTGGGGACTGTGCAGCCCCCTCTGGAGTCTGGACTTGATGCCACAAGCACAGGAACGCACTGCCAGTCCTTCACTGTGGAGACGGACGCTCAGGGGGTGTGCAGGAGGCGGGGGGTGCAGACGCAGAGCCCCTGGTCACTGCCCACTGTGCTGTGCTCAGTCCACCCTCAGGAGGCCTGGACGGGGAGCGGGACCCGCGGCCCAGGTTCATCTGTGGAGTTTGGTAGAGGAGTCTTAGGGCACACCTGGGGGGCTGACAGGGTCAGGGGTGCTCAGGTGCGGCCCCCACCTTTCCATGACAGATTCGGTTTGAACAAAACATTTGAAAAGTTTAATTTTTTGGAAAAGAGCAAACCTAGGTGAAGCCATCATAAAGCATAGTGTTTTTTTTTCCTGAAATAGAAATCACAGAACAGAAAAACAAACACCACTGGTTGTTACAGACGAGACAGACAGTGTCTGTGAGCTGTGCAGGTGGTGGCTCTGGGCGGCCTCCTCCTCTGTAACCCCCGCCCCCGACACCCTCGCAGGATGCTGCTCAAGCTGAGCCCTTGACTGAAAGGGAAGTGGTGTCTCCTCCTGGATGAGTAACAGCGTGATGACTGGTGATTTGCACATCTTCTTTTGTGAAGAGACTTTTCACCTACCTCCACATTGTTAAGCAGGTTATTTCTAGTTTTGTTTAGTGGGAGTTCTTTATGTATTCTGTACTCAAATCCTTTGTCAGATATTCATTTCAAGTATCTTTGTGGCTTGCCTTGTCCCCTTCTTGTTGGGAGTGTTCTGATGAGCAGACGTTTTACATTTTGATGACGAGAGTCACTCTTCACTCACATCGATTTATTCTATTTGAGTTTTCCTTAACCTGAAAGGTTTCACCCCCAAGGGACAACTGGAGACACTTGGAAATATTTTGTTGTCACGGCTTGGGGATGGGAGTCTGGTGAGTAGAGACCAGAGATGTTACTAAAATTCTATAGTGCACAGCCACCTGTCAACCAAAAAGAATTTTCTGGCCCCAAATATCAGCAGTGCTGAGGCTAAAACAAGCCTGGTCTATTCTGACACCTATATCCCTGTCTTAAGAGCAGACAGCCTCCAAACACACAGCATCATCCACATTTTCCTCGGGTGAGTGTCAAGTGGGCATTCACCCAGACAGACTATATTCTGGGCCACAGAACAAACCTTAACACATTTGAAATAACAGAAATCATGCAAAGTATGTTTTTGGACCAAAATAAATGAAACTAGAAATCAATAACAGAAGAATTTCTGGAAAATCCCCAAATATGTGAAAGTTAAATGACAGTCTTTCAGACTGGCTCAGAGAGAAAGTCTCAAAGGAAATTTAAACACATCTTAAACAGAGAATCAAGGGGTGGGGGAAAGCTAGAATGAACCATGCTGTACTAGATTATAGTTAGAGACATGGGTATGAATCCATGTGTAGCATCATGGATACACGCCAGTGGATAAACAAAATAAACAGCTGGAGATACGTGTGTGTGCTAGCTCTCTGCTGAGACAACCGGCAGTGAGCATGCCCAGGGCTGCACCCTGCTTTGTAAACACAGCTCTCCTGAGCGGCAGCGGGGACCCCTGCAGGGACACTGGGCCCAGGCTGGGGGAGAAGCGGCCAGAGCAGGTGGCCCAACTTGGCTCTTCTCTGTCAAGTCTGTTTGGGCTCGTCTAAGATCCTCAGCGCTTTCTTCCTGGCAGTTTCTCTAAAAACGGAGACACCTCGATCTGGGGAGAATTAACACCGTGGCAACGCTGCAGTCTCCGTCAAAGTTCCTCTCTCCATTTGTGCTGGTCCGACTGCGTGGAGCAGCGCCTGCAGTCCTCAGGCAGCCAGGCTGTGTGCACCCATGCACATGCCCTGCATACACAGTGAATTCACAGACGTGCGTCCTAACAGACTCACAGCAGGGACGCACTGTGGAGGCTGTGGCCGTGCTCTGCGGCAGGCCTGGCTCTGCAGGGCTCCCGCCTGGTGTGCCCTGTGGTCACGCTGGGTTCAGATGTGGCCTGTCCTCTGTTTGGCTCACCCGCCCCGGTTCTTGTGATTCTTTAGAGACCTCACTGCTGAGGGGCAGAGGCCGACTCCCCCTGCAGCACCACGCACCTCACCTGTGTGCTTTCTCAGACCCCCTGGAGCAGGGAAAGGGCTCAGCACCCGCATTCCGCCGATGAGACACAGCCTCTGTTCTTGGGATGAAGGCTCCTGTCATAAAGCAGATCCACGCTACTGGAAGCGTGGCCGCCCCTCCTCATTCCCAGGGTTGCAAGGCCGCATGTCAGCCCGGGGGTGTCAGCCAGGGGTGTGTGCACGGGGGTCTGTCAGGGACCAGCTCCACTAAAGCGGCTCTGAGGGAGGTCTTTCCTGCTGTGAGACCCTCCCGTGTTTTCTCATACGTGTCCTTTCTGCTATTAAAAGAGTCTGTTGTTGGCTTCAGGGCCCTCTAAGCCCGCTGAGCGACGATGAAGCTGTGCCTCCTGGACGCCAAGTTCTCCCAGCGGCAGCTGACGCCACATCCGGACCATCACAGATGACAGCGTCTGCGAGGGACACCAGGGTCCCCCAGGCTCCACCAAAAGGCAGCACGTACGCTTCAATAGGATTCAATTTCCTGATCCAGTGTCTTTCCAAACATCTTCTTTTTATGCCATTCAAACTAAGTTATAGTTCAACTTCTGAATTGTATTTTGAGGAAAAAGTGGCAATACTGCACACAGGATTGTGGGCTAGATTCCATTATAAGGAGAGCAGAGAGATTAAAACATCAGAAAGAATGATGAGTATTAAGGAAAAGCTCCAATTATTTATCTTCCATGTTATGACACTCTGTCAACATCAATGGAAATAAATGTATCATGAAAAAAATCTGCTCTCGTTACAAAGTGATGTGCCTGTAAGCCTTCAGAGATTAAAGCAATAGCTGTAAACACGAACATGAAAAATTTAAAATGAGGATACATTTCATACAAACATGCATATTTATATATACTGCACAATACAGGACACATTGAAAATGCATATTATTAAGTAGTAGAGGATGTTCAGCCAGTTTAAAAACAGTCTGGGAGCTCCCCAGAAGGCACAGGTGATATTCCCAAGAGACCCGGCAGCTCGACCCCCAGGTATGGGACAAATGAAGGTAACTCTCCACGGGGAGATGTGTGCAGGGTTCTTCATAAGAGCCCGGAAGTGGAAACAAATGTCGACGAGGTGTGGGAGAAGT
>SJYF01000790.1:111321-125803 GCA_006410515.1 Procapra przewalskii | reverse complement strand
CTGAGCGCCAAAGAATTGATGCTTTTGAACTGTGGTGTTGGAGAAGACACTTGAGAGTCCCTTGGACTGCAAGGAGATCCAACTAGTCCATTCTGAAGGAGATCAGCCCTGGGATTTCTTTGGAAGGAATGATGCTAAAGCTGAAACTCCACTACTTTGGCCACCTCATGTCAAGAGTTGACTCACTGGAAAAGACTCTGATGCTGGGAGGGATTGGGGGCAGGAGGAGAAGGGGACGACTGAGGATGAGATGGCTGGATGGCATCACGGACTCGAAGGACGTGAGTCTCAGTGAACTCCGAGAGATGGTGATGGACAGGGAGGCCTGGCGTGCTGCTATTCATGGGGTCGCAAAGAGTCGGACACGACTGAGTGACTGAACTGAACTGATTAGGCTTAATGTTGTTTAATTTTGACCTCAGATCTTACAGATTTACCTCTTTTTGCTCTAATCTCTTTATTCAGTGCACTGTCTGGAGACAACTGGGAGTTTGACAGCCGTCGGCTTCTGTTTAGTTAACAGAAAGTCCTATCTGACTTCTCCTGAGTGTTTGGCTGATCACCCATGCCATCGCTGTTAGATATCTGAAGACCACAGATGTAAACAGAGCGACTCACATTTGAAGAGTGATGGCTTTGAGCACTCTTCATTGTTTGAGGGTGACAGCTCTCCATCCATTATGCAATGAGATCCATTGGTTTGCCAGGAGATGGACTGGGCACTGCCCTCAGCACTGTGGGGGGGACCCGCGTGTCACGGCTGGATGAGCAGGACAGAAAGCACACAAAAGCAGCGGGGTGTAGACTGAGGGGACGCGTGTGCAGCTGTGAGGGTGGTCAGGAACGACCTGACTTGCGGGGGGTATTCGAGAGCTCCTACGATGAGAGGAGGGAAAATGTTGGGAAGAAAGGACAGTATATGACCTTTACCTCTAAGTCGAGTTCCCCGCCCAAAGGGCTGGAAAGCAAAGGTGCTCAGTATTAAACACTTTACATATTCATTACAGAAATTTGAAAAATAAGTTAAAATGGAGAAAAACAGCTAATAGTGGCTATCCTTCTCCTCAAAAATTGATCTTTTTCCATTTTTGAAAGATACCTTCTCTGTCTCAAATTCTGGGTCCATAGGTTTTTCTTTTAATACTTTAAAGGTGTCTCTTCATTGTCTTCTGGCGTGACTAGTTTGCGCCAAAGCCCCTGTGAGAGGGTTTGCTCCTGTGTATGTAACGTCCTCTGTTTTTCTCCATTTCTTTAAGGTCTTCTCTCTACTCTCCGTTTCTGGTGGTGTGAACACGTGTGTATTTGCCCGGGGTCTTGGGGGTTTGTTTGGGGCACTTGTCTTTCTTGAGGTTTTCTAGATTCCTCCATCTGTGATTAGCTGTCCGTCACTATTTTCAGAAGTCTTGGGCGTTACGTCTTCAAACGCTTCTTCCATGGACTGTTCACCTTCTCTCTTCCTCCTGGGATTCAGTTCCTTGGACAATTTAATGTTTGCGCACAGCTCTTTCCTGGTTTTATTTCCTACATTTGTGTGGTTATTCCTGCGGACTATCTTCAAGTTCACTGGCCGTCACGTGGCTGTGCCGCATCTGCTGACAAGCTCAGCAACTGAACGCCTGCTTCTAACACCGTGGTTGCCAGCTGCAGTGTCTGCCTCCCTTCTTCTTATACGTCCTCTCTCTGCCAACTCCCCTTTGGTGTCTTTGAGTACTCCACGTTTCCCCTTCGATCTTTTACAGCATCAATCCATTATTTTAAAGTTCTCTCTGATGGTTCTCTCATCAGTCATCTCTAAATCTTCTCTTGGCTGCTCTGTCTCTTGAGAGTGGGTTTTACTTCCTTTTATTACATCTTTTAAGTTCTGATATTTCTGAATAGATGGCACGTTTGCATAAATGAAGGTCAACATCATATATAAAAAGAGACATATTAAGATGTCCTGTCCATCCCTGTTGCACCTACTTCCTCCTTGCTCCTTAGACGGAAACATTTTTATTAGCTTTTTATTTATTCTTCTATTGTCTCTTTATGTAATATAATCTGACATGCGTTTTAGTCTTGTTTTCCCATTTTATCATATAAAAGTGGCAGCATCGGGTCTTCCCCGGTGGCTCAGTGGAGGAGTCCACCTGCCAAGGCAGAAGACACGGGTTCACTCCCACAGGCCGCAGAACAGGTGAGCCAGGAGCTGCACCAGCTGAGCCCAGGGGCCACGACTCCTGAAGCCCGCACCCCTGGAACTTGCAGACAACAGAAGCCCGAGCACTGTGCCAAAGAGCAGCCCCTGCTCTCCACAGCTAGGCAAGAGTCCAGGTGGCAGCGAAGACGCAGCAGCGAAGACCCAGCAGCCAAAAAATACACAAACAAACTTAAAAAGAGAGAGAATATGTAATTACAATGAACATAAAAAGATTCTCAGTTCTCTTATGCTTTCTTGAAAAAGTGGCAGCTATATAATAACGTCCTGTACTTTGCTTTTCAAAGTTGATGTAATCTGGATTGCTCCACAATTAGCACACAGAAGTGTTCCTCATTTTTATAGCTGCCTAATATTCTAGTATATCCTATTAATAATATTCTACTATTTCAATCCTTGTATCTATTGTTCAGTCAGTCCTATCAATGTGGACTCTGGGTTACTGTAACTTTTGCTATTACTGATGATGTACCAATGAAGAGCATCTTACCTGTTGCTCTTACCGGTGAACCCACTTGTGGGACCAGATCCCTGCTGGTGGGCATGTGGGCAGCTGACTGCTTCCTACAGTGATGCACATGAGCGAGCGAGCACGCTGCATTTCTGCACCTTTACACTCAGAACGGGAGTTTAGATTCTTAGTTTTCCGTGGAATGCTGAAGCTCTCCCAGACTTTCAGTCACTGATGAGGTATGTGGGCGTCTTCTCTGGCCTCTGCCTGATTAATTGGCCACAGTGCTCATCTCTTCCTGACTGAATTGCAAGGTGTCTCTTGGCATTAGGAATGTGAGCGCGTGTCACCTGTATCACGGGGCATTTCCCCAGGGTTTCATGATTGTCTCACTATGGTGACAGTGCTTTCAGTTTGTTCATTCATTTGTTGGCCTTTACCATGAATATGTTTTTAGGTTTATGAATTAAAATATGTCAATATTTTATAGTTTCTCACTGTGGAATAAGGTTGGGATATGCCTTCTCCAACTCAAGACTGTAAAATATTCACATATGCAGATTCATGTACATATATCCGCATGTACACACACACACACCTGTATATATGCATGTATACATATACACACACCTGTACATTCACCCATAGACATATACACACACCATACATACACATATAGACACATACACACACCTGTATATACACACATATACACACACACACCTGTACATACACATGTAGACATATACACACACCTGTACATACACACGTATACATATGCACCTGTACATACACACGTATACATATACACACACCTGTACATACACATGTAGACATATACACACACCTGTACATACACACGTATACATACGCACCTGTACATACACACGTATACATATACACACACCTGTACATACACATGTAGACATATACACACACCTGTACATACACATGTAGACATATACACACTCCTGTATACAGTCACACATGCCAACATGATTCTCATGTTTATATCTGTAACCCGCCTGAGTTTATCTTTACATACGAAGTAATTCGTAACATAAGCTCTCCTTTCTCTGCAAATTTAAAATGCTACCTTCTTGAGAGAATGACTCAGAGATGTTCAAAGTTATTAGAGATTTGACTTTTCAATTCAACTTAGCAGAAAAAGACCCTAAAATTAAATTAGTTGGGCTACCTTTCATAGCAATAAAAAGTGAACTCTCCAGATATTAACACATAAACTAATTTAAAACCCAGTAAATTGGAGTCAATAACATCTTGAAATTTACATTTCATTTAAAATAGCTTTCAGTGGCATCTCCCTGTGGGCAGGGTCTGACCCACAGAGAGACAGAGTTTGTCCTCGATCAATCAACACAACTCTTGAGAATTCTGGGCAGTAAGACAAGTGTGACAAGCCTTTGTTTGTTTGTTTTTGCTTCATTTTTCTTTCCAGAGTGAAAAGACTTTGTCACCTTGCACTGTTTAGCGAACACAGCAAGGTGAGAGTGAGAATCCCTGCACGCGTAATAAGGAGGCACAGTCAGTTATTAATGGGAGGACTGGCTGCTTTCTTGGCGTAACAGCAGGAAGACAGGACACTGCTCAACAGAACCACTGTTCCCCGAGGCCAAGCAGCCTTCACAGAAGGGGGGTTACATCATGTGGCTCCACAGGGCTGATGACAGGTAGCCCCAGACCCTTGCAGGTCTCAGCCAGGCAGATCAAAGCAGGCTTGCTGGGCAAGTCCATCACACAGGAGAGTTATGCGAGGCAGGGGGCACATAAAACTCCCGGGGGTCACATGCCCATATGATAGTCTAGCCGTTAAGAACATCAATCCATCCTCAGTCCATCCAATTAGAACTGAAGTAAAATTACCAGGCTATTTCTGGCTATTTTACCTGCCTTCTTGAATATCATTATTAACATCAACAGAATTAACTGTGCATACCGAGAGGAGAATAAGAACCTGAAGGAGGTCAGCAGACGCTAATTCTTACGTTTATCATTTGAATCTTAATCCGCTCCCGCTGGTGAAGTTCTGTGGTGCTGGAGGGAAACACACCCGGGGAGCTGCTAAATCCCAGACTTTCTGCTCAGGGCCATGTTTTAAACCCAACTTTGGAACCACCTTCTCCTTTCTCACAGAAAGCACGCGGTCCCTGGCACGCACTCCTGCTGTTCGGGTGAAGTACTTTCCCTGAACGTGGGATTGCAATAACCATTTTCATTCAAAGCCCTGGTCCCTTATGTGGCCAAGGCACCTCATCCCTTTGAGTCAGGGTTTTGTTCCGTAACGTGGGCACAGTTTTAACCTCCCTAGGGAAAGAGCTGAGCTTTTGTGAGGTCATTTAAGATGAAAGTAAATGAAACGACATTGAAACCTATAAAATCCCAAGATGTGCTAAAGATCCTAACAGGCAATAACAACAACTTAATTGATGTACCTCCCAGTAACATATTTTCAAGAGAAATTTCGTATCTGAACACAAGGAGCGGCTTGCTATGGGACTTTCGTGGACTTTGCGAATCCGCGGAGTCAGCCTACAGGGCATGGCACTGTCTGGACACAGCACCGCCCGCTCCGTGTCACGTGTCCACTGCGGTGTCAGATTTGGGGGAAAAGAATAACCTGCACACACATATAAGGAGAATAGCACATGCCCCGGGAACAGCGTCGACCTGCCTATTCACCCTCTTGTCGAACCTCCACACCAGAGAAGCCACAGCTCGTGGTGGAAAAAGCAGGTGCTTCTTTGCATGTGAATCCAGACTTAGCTGGAAGGATTGGAAACACACAACAGTCTGACAGCTAAGAACTGCAGTTGTGTTTTCATTGTTCAAAGGAATAGCCAAGTTCCTAGTTTCCTCTGTTTATATTTTGGAAAGTAGTTTAATTTATCAGCAGTGTATCTTAGCACACACCTCTATGTTCATCGGAACATTTCTCAGCCATAAAAATGAATGGAATGATGCCATATGAGCAACGTGGATGGACCTAGAGATTATCATACTGTGTGAAATAAGGCAGAAAGAGAAAGACAAATGCCATATGATATCACTTATATGTGGAATCTAAAATATCCCAAATGAACTTATCTATGAAGGGCCCCCCGTGGGGCACCCTCCCCACTTGTCCTGGGGCACCTGGGGAGAGCACACAGGGCGTCAGGGCCCCAGACTGACAGACTTACAGGCACAGAACAGACAGACTTGTGGTTGCCAGGAGGGGTGGGGGTGGGGATGGACTGCGGATACAAACTGCCTGTTTATACAGACAGGCTGGATAAACAAACGCACAGGAAACTATATCCAATATCCTGGGATAAACCCTAATGGAAAAGAATTTAAACAAAGAATGTATGTACGTGGGTAACTAAATGACTTTGCTATACAACACAGGTTGGCTGTATACTTGTAAATCAACTATATTTCAGTTTTAAAAACCCCACAATGTATCTTTGGACAAATATATAAAGCAAATTCTATGATATTTGCAAAATGAATCCAGTTCCTATTCTTACCTTGCAAAAACTTTGTTGCCTACATACGCACCTGTAAAGTTACAGTAAACAGAAAACTCCCCACTGTGACTGTCTCACACACAGGAGCTCCTGATAAATAGCTGCAATGATCTGAGAAGACTCGGATGGGTCACTGGCTATGACCGGTGCTCAGATATTAACACCTGACTTAGAAATCACCCTAGTACACTTCCCTAATTACTACGCAGTAAGTGTAACCAAAGGTCTGAAAGGTTTTTTAAAGAGGACTTTAAATTGATGGCCATTGAGTCCAATATTTTCAATCCTGGGCTTTTTCTGGGTTGACCGCTGGCTTGTGTGAGGAAAGCCCTGGGCTGGGGCGGGGGAGGTATGGGGGCTTACGTTTGGAGGTCTCCCAGCGGCCTCTGTCCGATGGATGTGAGCAGAGGCTCCGGCCGGAGGGCCAGCTTGGGGGGCGTCTTGGGGCTGGAGTCCGAGTCCCCGCTGTCCTCGTCGCCCATGGCTTTGATGTAGCTCCCGCTCCTCATCCGCCTGCAGGGGATCTCGTCGCCTCTGCCCCCCGTGGGGCGCCCTCCCCACTCGTCCTGGGGCACCTGGGGAGAGCACACAGGGCGTCAGGGCCCCAGCTGCCTCCTGGGGACGCGGCCCCCAAAGACACGGCTCGCCACCGGCACTCAGCACCAAACGCCACACGCTTCTTTGTGGTCCGTCACTCAATTCCCAAAAGGACGTTCACATATAACCATTGCTTTTCCTCCTGTTATAAAAGTGACAAACGTTACGGGAAAAGTGAGAAAATGTTAGAAAAGTAGAATGAGGAGAAAACGTAGTCTTAGCACCTGGAAAAACCACTGCTAACACTTAGATTTATTTCCTTGTGGTGAGAAAGCAATTGAACCTTGAGGAAGGTGGAGGAAAGAGGTCTCCAGTGTGGAGAGGAAGAAAGAGGAGGAGGAGAAGGCAGCCAGAGGAGGCGGCCCTGAGGCCTGTGAGAGCCGACACGGGGCGTGAACCCAGGGCTGGGTAGTGGCCCCCACGCCAGGGCCCTGTGCGCCGGGGCACGCCTGGACCTGAGTCCCGGCACTCAGACCGTGTGCTGTCTGCGGCGCGCGTGCAGGCTGCCCTGTGGGCAGGAAGGAGCAGACTCGCCCCCCAGGAAACCCGAGGTCCTCACGCAGCGCACACATTACAGGGCGTCTCCACCAGGGGCGCTCAGGTCAGAGCAGTCCCTTCACGCTCCACCAGCTGTGATGCTGACAAAAACCGAAACCGCACCGGGCAGCGGCCGAGTGTAGAGGGCTGTGTGAGTCCACACGCGCTGGCACCATCGCATGGAGCTCCGTAGCCCAAGGACCCAGGGCACACGCTCTTCACGCCGCAGGAGGGAATCTCCCACCATGCTCTTCGTGGAGACGGGACAATGTGGTTCCGTGCTGACAAGTCTTCGTAGGTGGGGCTTGTCCTACGGTTAATGTTTAGAGACTTAAGTACACTCATGGACCCCCATGAAGCCTGCCAGGATCCTCTGTCCAGGGGGATTCTCCAGGCAAGAATACTGGAGTGGGTTCATTGTAAAAGGAGTCTTGCCATTTTTCCATGTTTTTAAAAAAATTTTTTCTAATTGAAGTTCAATTTATTTACAACGCTGTGTTAATTTCTGCTGTATAACAAAGTGATTCAGTTATACAGACTGTTTTTCATATTCTTTTCCATTGTGGTTTATCACAGGATATTGAATACAGTTCCCCATGCTATCCAGCAGGACCTGCTGTTTACCCACCCTGTATACACTAGTTTACATCTGCTAGCCCCAAACCCCTAGTCCTCCCCACCCCTCCTGCCTGCCTCGGCAGTCTGTTTTCTGCGTCTGTGAGCTTGTTCTGTAGATGCGTTCATTTGTCATCTCTCCAGTTTTGATGGGGCCACTGGGCCGTTCGTTACCACCCCAGCCAGGGACACGCACGGCTGGCTGCGAGGGCAGAGTTATCAGCTAAAAGCACTTTTTCTCCATCTTTCATCTTGCACACTGTAGCCCAGGGCAGGACGGATGCCCCTTCTGGGGCCCCCACCATCACGTAGGAAGAGGGCGCCCCTCAGTGAGGGTGAGTGCATAGGTACTGAGTCCCCCAGGTCCCATGGTGACACTCTGTGGATCCTTCCTGCAGCCTGGGTGCAGAACTGGCCCCCACCCTGGGCCAGGCTGGGTCCATGAAAGACACGGAGACACGCCAGCCTCACATGGAAGAGGAGGGGCTTCACAGGACAGAGACTCTGGGTCCTCACAGGCTGACCCTCAGGGGGGTGCGGCCCAGGGACTCCCAGCCACAGAGCAGGGCTTGGGGGCAGCATGTCCAAGCTCCCTATAGCCAGGTGCCAAGTGCCCATCTCTGACCCAGGGAGCAGTCCAGACCTGGGCAGGCGGGTGGGCACGAGACCACAGAGGGCAGTGCAGAGCTGCCAGAGACACCACGGGAAGAAGAGACGCCAGCAGCACAGCCACTGGGGAAACAGACACAGGTTTACAGGGGTGGGGGCACTCGGGAGAGGAGATCAGAGGGAGCGAAGTCTGGGCTTCTCCAGGCATCCAGGCTCTCACCTCTCTCCTCGCGGGGGTCAGTTTCAGCAATCCCGACAAGCTAGAGGATGGACAAGGCTGTGGAACAGAGGCTGCCCCCCGCCTCATGCCCAGCAGTAATGTGGGCCCACTCTTTATGCCGCTAGTTGGAAGACTCATTCTGTGGGTGCCTCTGACCCAGCAATATCCCCAGACAACAGGATTCGTGCCAGGGACTGTGAACTGATCATTAGTGTCAAAGGAGGGAACTGATAACATCTCATGGGGTGGCTGAAAATACCTACTAAACCGCGCCATGGATAATATGCACAAGAACTAGCATTTAGCCAAGGAGAGATGTCCATGAGGGAGATCACTTTTTAGACTGTGGACACCATGTTTCTATACTGTAAAGGCAGGTATGTGCGCATGTGCACGCATGTTCAGTGCTGTCTGATGTTTTGTGACCACATGGACTGTGCCCACCAGGTTCCTCTGTCCATGGGATTTCCCAGGCAAAAATACTGGAGTAGGTTGCCATTTTCTTCTCCAGGGGTCTTCCCGATCCAGGAATTGAACCGTGTCTCCTTTGTCTCCTGCATTGGCAGGGGGGTTCTTTACCGCTGAGCCACCAGGGAAGCCCTGGAAGACAGAAATGCTGTACTCTGCATAGAAACACAGCCGGAAGGATGTGCAGTGATCACTGGGAGACAGTAACGGTGGGCTTTTCAATGATTTTTCTTTATATTTATATTTTCTAAATTTTCTACATGGACCATATATATAGTAATAATTATTGTAATAAAAAGTAAACTTAATTTTTTAATTTAAGAAAACTTAGTCTCAAATGAGAATACATTTCAGTAGAGGTGACAAGCATAAAATAAAGTGAATTACGGTTTAATTAGGGCAAAGAAGGAGGTGCGAGGGCAAATAGGGAAGGGGCCAGAGGAAGCTGTCGACAGAGAGGAGGTGATCGGGGAAGGCTTCCTGGAGGTGAGGCTGGGGGCTCTAAGTCATTGGGACTTGATCAGCAGGCAGAAGAGAGTCTCACAGAGGCTCCAGCTCCCCCGCCAGCACCCTGGAGAGGGGCTCGGCTGTGGGGCGGGCGCCCCAAGGAGGGTGGTGGGAGGTGGATGGGGAGGAGCCACACGCCAGTGAAGACGCATTACCACTAGCAGCTTATGGAATTTTTGTGAATCAAAAACATGCTTCTGTTAAAAAAAAAAAAAAAAACAAAGTAAAGATTTTTTCCAGCAGCTTGTGAATTAACTAACAAATGCGATCAGCTTGTGTATTTTTGTCTCTGATTGAAGCTGCCAATTTCACAGTCTTTGACAGAAGAGATTTCAATACAGGAGAGTAAACCAGAGTCAAGAGTAGTTGCAACGCTGATTCCAAAGCATATGTCTGCAGACTGTAAAAACAACGGGGGAGTGAAAGAGAAAAGCCACCGTGCCTCAGTAAAGAATGCTTTCTTCAGCATATTACAGGGTCACAAACCTTCAGTGGCCAGCGTGAGGCGGCCAGGATGGACCCCAAAACATCAAGTGCTTTCATGAAAGAATAAACTTCTTTTCATGGTATCCACAGCTTCGGCGAATCCATGTGTAATCTTTGCTGCATTTAGAGATAATTATTACTCTAATTTCCTACTTGCTTAGAGCACTAAGTGACATTTACAATTTCTGAATGGGCATCTTCTTAAGGTTGAGGTGAGTGTAGATTTCAGTATCTCCTTTTTATTGCTTGAAGAAGACTTCAGGCTGCAGATTAAAATGTTCTTTCTTCCTTTTAAGCAGCATGGCAAAGGCACAGGGCTGGGGTTTTGTAATAATATTCCCTTCCAGGTGCTGAAACCAAGAAAGAAAATGCCATCAAACACTAGGTGTCCATGTGGGGACATGTCTTCTCCATTCAGTCCACAATTTTCTTGCTTTGTTTTAAACGCATGCCAGGCACATTTGCCCTGAGAATATAACAGAGCAAGACAGCTGGGCTTCCCAGTTCCAGGCTGTCACAGTGCAAGACCATGGGTCCGAGTGGGGCGCCCTCGAGGGCAGCCCGGACATCTGTCTGGGGCAGCTGTGATGCCATACACTGGGAGGACGTGGCCAGCACCCCGGGGCCAAGAAGCAGGACGCAACCCCAGCCTCTGGAGGGCAAGCTCCCGTCCTGTGCGATCCCAGCGTTTGCCTTCCCATCTACGATGACCCGAGCCTTGACTACAGCTCTTTTCTGTATGTAAACCAAAGTGCTCCTGGTTTCCTTTGTGCGGGGTCACTGATGGAGGGAACTGTGGTGCGCTGCTCCACCCGGAGGGTCAGGGCAGCCTGCGGGTGGGCCTGAGACTCCCTCCTCGGGTCCAGATTAGCGGCAAGTCTTCACCCAGGAACGAGCTCCCGAATTCTCCACTTCCCTCTGGACACATCTGTCAGGGACCAGATGATTTTATATTAAGATTCATGTTCTTATTTTACAAGTGACCTTCCTTTTATTCCTCTGTTTTATTAGCGTTTGGAAGCTTTATACACGGACACGAGCCTGTGCACTTGAGCCTTGAACAGCGCAGGAGTTGGCGTGCCGCCCGTCCACTCAGCAAAAAGTCAGTTACTGCACGCGTGACGTGCAGTCAGCCTTCCATGTGCGGTTTAGAAAAACCGTCCATCTTTACCAAACGGGCCTTTTCTGGTTTCTGCCTCAAGCACTTCAAAGGCCTCAGGCCTTTTGTGCTTCCGCACGGTCCGAAGTAAAGGCTGACGTCTGACCAAGAGCTGAGGGTGTGGGTCAGCTCTGAGACCGACTCCTGCACACCCCTTCTGAAGTGACGCCACCTCTGTCCCGACTCCCCTGTCCCAGCACATGGGGGCAGGGCTGATGGCAGCGACGAGTGTCCAGCACGGGGACTGACCCAGGAGGCTGTGACTGTCCACTGCATCGCCGTTGAGTGCTGGTTTGGTCTCGGGCCTGTAACAGGCAGGCATTTGAGAAATGCTGCTGAAATAAATTCTTCATTGACAGATGCTGGGGTTTGAGCATTTGCCAGCCGTGAGCCGGGTAAATCTCTCAGCCTCATTGATCGCGTATGCATCAGACGCTGTGGTTAGATTCGAGAGAGTGTAAGAAAGGCCCTTGGGAAACCGTCAGTCACTACAGAAACGTGTGCTGTTGTGTGGGTGGGCATCCTACCTCAGTCTCGTTCACCAGTTAAGAATGACAGGGCCTGCGTGTGACTGAACGCGTGCAGTGGGAAGCCGGAGAGGAGCTGACTCGTGCACTGGCATGCCCGCCGTGCTCGGCACAGAACCCACGGTGTGAGCGACACTGGAAAGGCAGTGTCAGAGGCTGTATTTCTCTGTGCACTCGAGCTGGGGGCCAGGGGCCCTCACCAGCTTCATGAGCGACCGGGGGCAGGCTGCATTTGGAGCCCTTTCTCGTGAAGGACGGCGCGGCAGGCTGGGTGCCCGGGGCTGGGACGTGCAGACCTTGGCAGGGGCTGGGTGTTGGAGGCAAGGCTGAAATGCCCTTCCAGCCTAGGGAAGCCTCCATGCTCACAGTGACCCTCAGGCTCCATGTCCTCCTGCTCATCTCCTCCGACAGCTCCCGGAGTGTCAGGCCGGGAGCTCTTCCCCCAGCAGACCCCAGACAAGACACGCAGCATGGTCCACACACACAAGGGGGGAGACCCTGGTCACCGGAGGGGCCCTGTGGGTCTGGACAGCCAGTCGGGCAGAAACAACAGAGACAGGAAGGAGGGACAGAAAGTGAAGGAGGCTGGGGGAGAGGCCAGGGCCCAGGATAGGAGAAGGGGACCAGAGCTGGTGCTGGTCCCCGGCTGCGTGATGCTGGAGGGGCCAAGGCCCACGTTCCCGGCGTGCTCCCGGCATGCTCCCGGTGTGCTCCATGTGTGACAGAGCCAGCTGCCCCATCTGTCCTCCCACCAAGGTTGGGCAGCCATCGTCTACTTTGAGTCCCTGGAACTCAGGGCAGGGTGTGATAGGGGGCATCCGCTCCTGAGCTGACCACCTGCATGTCACCCACCTGGTCAGTGTGATATTCATTAAAACTCTGACCTTAGATGCTGTGTCTGCCAATGGAGGAAACACCAAAACAAGCTCTTTCAAAGAATAAAACGGATCAGAATTTTCTTTCAATTCTGTTGTCTGCTTTGACCTACTTAAAAACATGAAAAGAACTTCCTCTAACGTTAACTATGTATTCTGTACAAACCAAAGGTGAAAATAAAATACAACACTTTCACTCACCTCCAAATTTCTCTAGCTTCTGGTGGAGAAAACAAAGAGCCTATGAGCATTTATTTCTCCCCTCTGTTCTTTTAAATCTTACTCCTACAGCAGCAGCTACAGACAAAACTCTTCCACTCCCCTGCCTCTGATCTGGCTGGGGAGGATTCCCAGGAAGTGCAGTGCAGTCGGCAGGGAGCCTGTGGGAGGGCTGGGCCTCCCAGCCCCCACAGCCTGGGGAGGGGCCG
Organism: Procapra przewalskii; assembly: GCA_006410515.1. Lineage (NCBI taxonomy): Eukaryota > Metazoa > Chordata > Mammalia > Artiodactyla > Bovidae > Procapra > Procapra przewalskii. The sequence goes on along the minus strand of SJYF01000790.1, from coordinate 112,597 downwards.
GGCCTGGGGCACTCTAGGTCTCACATCCCCATGTTTATCACACTCCTTTACAGATGTTCAGGCAAAAACTTCCTGTTTATGCATTAGCAAGGACTTCCCTGGTGGCTCAGCGGTAAAGAACCTGCCTGCAACGCGGGAGACATGGGTTTGATCCCTGGGTTGAGAAGATCCCCTAGAGGAGGGCATGGCAACCCATTCCACTATCCTTGCCTGGAGAATTCCAAGGAGAGTGGAACCTGGTAGGGTCCATGGGGTCGCAGAGAGTTGGACACAACAGAGGGGCATTTAGCAAGTAACTACAAGTAAAATTTAAGTCTTAAACATTAATATTTTAATTAATATTAATCAAATATTACTATTTTAATATAAATAATAAGCAATATTCTTTAAATATTGCTATTTAAATCTATCTGTCTTTGAATAAATCTGCCTATGAAAGCAATTCGATGAGCAGATTTTCCTTTTAAAACAGATCCACTGGGTCATGGACTGCGCTCCAGGTGGCGGTTGGAATTGCTAACGCAATTCCAATTTGCAGCCACCTGATGCCTGAGAAGAATCGCGGTTGCTCATCTGCCTGGTTAGCTGACTTCCTGATGACTCAGCCAGCAATCAGACGCTGGTGATCAGACGATTACTCAGGATTCCAAGAGAACCTCTCCAAGCCCGAGCACAGCCCGCAGCATCACCCATCAAAGGGCTGATTTGAATGCAAATTACATGTGCCCTGAAGGAAACTTCAGGTTTCAGAGCTTTGCTAACAGTGCAGTTAGCTGAGAGAAGTAACTGCAGAGGCCTCTTGGAAAAAGAGGGCACCTCTTGGCTCTGGGCTCCCCTCTCATTTGGGCATATGTGGTTAGGAGCCAAGAGGACAGGAAGGGCCCCAAGCAGAGAATTCCACCGTTAGCGCATCCGCGCCTGCTCGTGCCTGTTGTTTCACCCACACTCCTGGTTCCTACAACCAGGCTCCCTGATGTATCCAAGATTTAAAGCTGCCGGCATGGGGAAAGCTGGTGAGCTTGTGCAAACTCATTCCTGGGCCCCACTGGCCGATTTCAGATGGGGAAATGTTGCTGTGGGCGCACACGTGGCTGTCACTGGATCCTGCAGCCTCAGAGGCTCCTGGGACTGGACCGCCACACTCAGGTCCTCCTGGGACGCTCCCACCAGTAGCCTGCGGAGTCGGGATGACCCCCTCACCTGCAGAGCAGAGACGCCCCCCTCACCTGCAGCGCAGGGACGCCCCCCTCACCCGCAGAGCCCGGACGCCCCCCTC
>SJYF01000790.1:68590-79229 GCA_006410515.1 Procapra przewalskii | reverse complement strand
CACATCCTGGGGAGAGCCACGCCTGCCTCCCAGTGTGGCTGGGACGACTGGCATGCGAAATGAGGGCAGCGGCACTTGAAGATCTGCGATTAAATTCAGGTTCCAAGTCTGACTGGGGACCCGGGCCTTCATCACACCTGCCCAAGTCCAGCTGTGCCCCTGGTCCTCCCTGAGGTGGGGGCCCTCTTCAGCCAAGCCCGGGGCTCCATCCAGCGCAGCCCACCTGTGCTCCACCCACTCGCCCTTCCTTCGCCTGGTCCACCTGGTCCATCTGCACGCTTTGAGTTCACTCACACCCCTGGCCTCCCTCAGATCCTCTGCCAGTTACACAGAGTTACTGGCCATCAGGCTCTAGGAGGACTGAGCCGCAAGCTCCTCCAACCGTTGACCTTCAGTCCCACCTGAAAGGAGTTCAGGGAGGAGGTGCTCTGTGCTCCAGGAAAACTCATCAACAGGGCTTCAGATAGACAGATATTTTTGGGAGACTTTAAAACCCAGATTCTTGCCTCGCCCCTTCTTAGAAAAGCACTGAAACCATCAACCAACGCGTCTGCTCCTGCGGCCAGGAGAGCCTACGCCTGGTTCTGGCTTGGCTGCACTGCCCCTTTGCCAGGGTCGCGCACATGCTGGCCAGACCCCCAGCTCCTGGAAGTGGTTCCTCAAGCTAGCAGGAGGCTGTGGGGCCACAGCCCGCGGTAATGACCCTGACCTCACGGCTCTCGGGCTGTGCGCTTTTCCCCGGTGGACACCTGATGACCTCCCGCACGGATGCATCTCTGCTGAGCTGTGTGAGGCCGCAAGACCAGGGAGGACTTCTCAGCCCCTCTGGTACCCCTCCCTACTGTCTGTCTATTTAAAGATGGAGGTGGGGAGAGTGGGGTCAGGACAATGGTTCTGATGGTGGAAATGTCTCCTGACTGCGCATCCTCCTGATGGACGTGGAGCCGCGGAGTCAGGGTGATGACCTCGGGGGGCATGCCCTCGTCTCCAGGCGTGACACGTGGCAGCTACCTCTGGATGCCCCAGGAGATGCTGGGTGAGTTCAGCTCACTGAAGGAGCATCCACAAAGCTTGCCCGGTCTCTAGATTCTCCGCCCTCTGTGAAGTCCGCTCCTGCAGAAAGCACACTCCAGGCCTCATCTCAGCTGCCCCCCTAATGAGAGGACTTGCAGCCGCACAGATTCGGGACCATCCCCCCTCACGAGGACAATGACACTGATGAGCTCCCCGTCCCTCCTCCTCCGCTCCAGTCACAGCTGCGCCTGCATCCGGCCCAGCAGGACCGCCACGGATGGCTTTTCTTTGAAACCCACAAAAATGCTCATAATTTTACTTTGGACCAAGGATCAAGTCTCAGAAGATGCTGTCCTGAAGTCTGCAGAAATTTCAGAGTTAAATGCCACTTAAATAAGGTGAGAGCAAACTCAGGTCATAAGAGGCAGCCCCAGGGACAGGGGCAAGGACAGGGGGTCTCCCAAGGCAGGAACTCCTGAAGCCCCTATGGGGATGTTGGGGTTCACACCTCCACTCGCCACCGGGGAGTTGCTTCCCTGGTTAGAAGTCTTCCAGGCCCTCATCACGCATTCGAACAAATCACAAATCATCTTCCACAGGAATTCACAGATGGCTGAGGGCACGCGCATTTTACTTTGAATTTCTCTAGGCTCAGAAAAAAGACAAAAAAAAAATGCTGAAGTAAAAAGAAGACTTTCTCAGGTAAAAGAGAAAAACTTCAGGGTGAAACTTACCTATCTGTTCTTAAATTTGAACATAACTCACTTCAAAAGTGACATTAATTACATTTTATATAATATGTTTGAAATCTAAATTCCAAATGAATGTAGTGTCAAATCCTTTGTATCACCATCTGTATTTAATATGGTTTTATACCTAAGCTTGCTTGAAGACATGTTCACCATGTTTAAACTGGAAAAATAGTTTTAAAGACGGTTGTAAAGCAGTTTACAAAGATTAGAAAAAGCTGCCCTGCGCAACTGAGCTGTCCCTGCCCGTCCCTGGGCTTGGCAGCTGTCTCAGAGCTGGGCGTGAACGATGCAGAAACCACGCGCCTCCTTTGCCTCTGATGGGGCTTTTCCACCAGTATATCAGAAGTCCCTGGGTAGGGCAGCCAAGGACACCCAGACACTCTGAATTTCAGAAAACAAAACAGTTAACTTTGCAGTAGATCTCAAACAGAATTCACTGTGTCTGAAATTCAAACTCACCAGGGCATCTAGTATCTTTGTTAGGTAAATCAGTGCCCTGGGGGCTTTGAGAAGAAAGTGAAAACTCATTCCGGGAGGTTTTGGGTGAAGAGGAAAACCCTCCCCCACCTCCCTGTGATATATCCTGCTTTCTGGAGAGGAGTTTTTCAGGCACTTTTAACGTTATGAAAGGCCACAGTGTTAATGTTTAAGCACTCTAAATTCTTTATTTGATGTATCACCTCAGTCTTCTACACTCGATTTATTTCCCGCATCTCCCGGTTCCTTCCAGAGGGTTGAGTTCACCCAAGTGTAAGGGCTTTAAGGAGCCAGGGTTAACAAGAGAGCCAGTGACCCAGCGATCCTGTGTCTCTTCCTAGATTTTGTGCAAACGACTCAAGGATAAAGTACTGATGCTCCATTTTTTTCCCCTTTAAAAAAAATTGGCAAGCCTTGATTTTTCAAATATCCAATTAAAGCAGAATGGTTAAATAAATTACGGAACAATCACAGCATGGAATATTAGAGAGCTTTTAGCCGTTTCAGAAATTGCCGGCGCAATGCTACATAGAGATAGCCAAGAGCCAACTCTGAGTGTTTTATGATTCTCGTCAGCTTGGGAAAAAAAAAAAAAAAGAAAGACTGGGGGCCATTTACCAGGATGCCAAGAGCGACTCTCTCCAGCTGGAGGAATCACAGCCACATTTTGTTTTCCTCTTTAAACTTTTTGTATTTTCCAGATTTTCTCCAGCCATCCTGCATGTGTTTTATAAATCCAAAAGAGATGATAAAAGTACTTGGTGTTTCACAGACTCCAGCAGAACCAGCATCTGTTTTCTTCTTTATTGGAATTAGATGGGCTGGCTCCCAAGTCCGTCTTCCCTGCTCCATGTGGGAATGAACCTCTGCAGCCCCTGCGGGCGTCAGGGAGGGGGGTTAGGATCTGTCTTGGGAAGGTGATGGGGACAGCACGCGTCCTGGGCACCGTTACTTTCACTGTCTTTCCTGGGGGTCACCTGTCCCCTCTCCTTTCTGGGCTGCTCGTTAAAGACGCTCCTTTTCCTGCATCAAAACCTGGGCTCAGAAAGCAGAGTGCTAAAGTCACTCCTACTGAAGGGCACATGGGTTCAGTCAGTCTTCCTGAGCTCTGCCTCCACGCCTGGGCACTATCCACGCCCAGAGGGATGGGGCCCCTGTGGATGCCACCATGCAGAGGGTTTCACCCCATGATCAAGGTCGGGGAGGAGGGCCTGGGCTGTCCACCAGCCCCGCTGCAGCCATGCTGGGGGCCCTGAAGGGCACTGTGTGGCTGGACCTGCCTCAGCATGGGTTTGCCTGACGACTAAAATTTCTTTCAAAAGGCATCATTTAACAGCAAGGACCCACTGTACAGCAAAGGGAACGATATTCAACATCTCGTAATGTTAGGGCCAGACCAGCGCCATGACAGGTTTTAGTAACCATTAGACCTAAGTTTCGGTTTCCTGAAGATGGGAGTCACGATTACGGGAATCACCCCACCATCCGCAGACCAATCAGAACCCGTGGCGAACCCGCAAAACGGGAACCAATCAGAACCTCTGGCGAGCCCGTGAAATGGAAACCAATCAGGACTCACGGCCAGCCTGGGAAAATGAGAGCCAGTTAAAACTCAACTCCTAACCCCTCACCAGAGGGTGACCAATCAGACCCAGAGACTCCCATTTTTCAAATTTTGTGCGCTAGAATACCCTATATAAGTAATGTAACCCAGAGCTCGGGGCTCTCATCAAGACTCCACAGTGCTGGATGAGACGGGAGCCCTAGCTCGAGCTAGCAATAAAACCCCTTTATGCTTTTGCATTGCTGTGGATGTCTTATTCTCTCAGTTTTGGGGACTCGGATTTCGGGCATAACAGTAATACATGATAATGGAAAAGAATCTGAAAAGTAATGATTTGTGTAACTAAATCACTTGATGTACACCTGAAATTAACACATTATAAATCAACTATACTTCAATTTAAAAAAAAGGAAAAAAAGATACAATGTAAAGTGTATTATTTTCACAGTTGCTGTGTCACTGACTTCACAGTGCAGGAGACCTGGGTTCGATCCCTGGGTCGGGAGGACACCCTGGAGAAGGAAATGGCAACCCACTCCAGTATTCTTGCCTGGAGAATCCCGTGGATGGAAGATCCTGGTGGGCTACAGCTCATGGGGTCGCAAAGAGTCAGACACGACTGCGCGACTTCACTTTTGTTGTGTCACGGAGCCTGGCCCGTTTGGGGAGGAGACTTGAGGGGGATCACCGAGGGGTGTCCCAGCCTCTGTGTCCTGTCCCCCTCTTGTGTGAAAGACATTGTCCTGCACCTGCCCGCTCTCAGCCCCTGAAACCCTGCTCATGTCCGCCCCACAGCTGCCCGTGGACACCCAGGACTGGGTGCTGTGCCTCTGAGTCAGGCCTGTAGTCTGGCAGGAAGGCTGCAGGAAACAGAGCCTGCAGGGCCCAGAAGGCAGGCAGGAACGGGCTGTGAGGACGAGCGCCATCTGTGTGACTCTGTGGGTGAGGACAGTGGCTTCTTAGAGCAGCCCACTTACAGATAAAACACACTTCTAACTCCAGTCATTCTGCAGTTAAAATGTAATATATTCAGTTCTTACACAGACTGGAATAAACTCAATTATGTACAGAATTCATTATGAAGTCCATATATTAAAATATTTCATCGCCAAAATGTTATGAAGAGTCTTACTTTCGGAAAGAAACCTTGGAGATTTGATTTGCGGTTGGCTGTTTCGCTCCTGAATCTCTGTGAATGCCCACGTCCAGGGCCCCTCGGCCCTAACACTGCATTTTGATCTACACCTCAGAGCTGCAGTCATTCATTTACTCCCCTTTGGATGTTAATAAAAGCATCATATTTGTTAGGAAATGACAGATGAACCTGGTTACGTTAACAAATCACGTCCAGGGCATCTATCTTTACGTCGTTTACTCCCAGGAAACCAAATAACATACAAAGCTTCACAGTGGCGCCTGTATTGCAGTTCACTTTTAAAGCCCTTGGATTCCAGATCGATTCGGCTTTAACAAATTGTGTGGTCCTTGACCTAAAAACCTGCCCAGCGGCGTCGGTGCCGGCAACTGGCTGCCCCGCTGCCCCCGTCTAGTTTCAGGAAACGCTGGTCTCGCGGGTCACGGTGGGGCGCGGCGAGCCGGACGCCAGCTTCCCCATCTGCTTCAGGAGGTTCGCAGCTGCAGGAACGCACGCATCTCCACATTTTAATGCGTGTTTGTGACCCAAGTGCGCGGCTCTCAACCTCTCGGTTCACTGGCAGGGAATCTGCCTGGAGCCATTTGTGTTTCTATAATGAAAGCCCTGGCAACGCCACCGCACTTGGCAGGAGAGCCTCGCCAGCTCCGAGCCGGCGAGGCAGAAGCGAGGGAGGAGGCCGATCGGCGGGGCGGGGCCTGGGAGTCGCGGGCACCGGCGGGTCCTGGGGACACGGCGCAGCTTGTCACGGCCTCAGCTTGCCTGGGGACGCCGAGCAGAGGCCCCAGATCCCCCCTCTCAGGGAGGACCACTCCCCAAGCTGTGGGCACACGACGGACACCATCCCCCTGATGGGGCGGCCGTCTTTCCGAAGCCACAGCGGCCGGACGCCGCCCAGCCTGAGCAGAGTCCCCACGCGGTCCCGAGCATGTGCCCGGCTTGGCCGCCTTCCACCAGCGTCCGGGCGCACAGGGCCCTCCGTGGGGCATCCGGCACTGACGCGTCGTCCCCCCCTGACGTGTCCACGGAAACGTTCCCCCCACCCCTCAGCGTCTCAGCATCGTCTCCACGGCGCGAACTTCTATTCCTAGAACACGTTCCTGAAGTCCGTTCTACTCCTCTCTCGCCTACACGGGCCTCGCGGCCGGTCCATCCTAAGCAGGTTCCCATGAACTTGGAAGAAGCGCCGCTGCTTTCAGCCCCGTGAATGGGAGCCGAGTCCTGCCTGAGCGCAAGGGTGGCAAAGCCAGGGAAAGTCTGCGACTCATTAACTGAGTTTACAGGGCAGAGCGGGTCTGGCTCTCCAACCCCACCTAAATGACACTGAAGAAGCTTATCATAACTACCTGGCAAGATGAGGGAAAAGGAGGAAGAAAATACATTTTCTAAAACAGAAAAATGACAGGGCAGCTGCATTAAAATCATCGCAATTTCCGAGCTCATTTCTGAAGCCTCCTGTCAAGGCAAACTCAGCGTCCACACGGCTCTTCGGCTCCGTGAGAGAGACCGTGGGAACGAAACAACGCTTCCTCAGTGACATGATAGCCACAGAGACAAAACAAAGTCCCAGCAGGGCAGGTGTTAGTGAGAAGAAGAGTGGGAAAGCTGGGGAGGGAGGTGCTGTGACTTGTTAAGGGGACAGGTCAGTGTCCAGAAGACACAGTCTGTGGACTGAGCTTGAGAGGGACTGAAACCGTCTCAGAAGCCACAGCATGCCGACCGCCTCCCCCATTTCTCATATATTTACGGTCAGCTGTTGCTGTTCAGTCACTCAGTCATGTCTAACTCTTTGTGCAACACACTGGAAAGCATCAGTTCTTCGGCAGTCAAGAATGTCTACTTTATGCACTAACAGTGTGAATACTTTCTCAGATGCTACCGCCATTTGGGCAGGTGCCTAGCCTCCCCTGGGGTCTCTGTTAGCTGCACTGGCTGAAGGAGGCAGGAAGGACCTGCCTTTCAAGGAGGCAGGAAGGTGCTTTCAAGTCAATCTTGAACCCCTTGAGTTTCTGGGTCTGATTCTGGGCTGGCACCAACAATGGAGAATTAAAGCTACATGAAGGACAGCTCGGCTCACCTGGATTCCCAGGGGCAGAGCCTGCCACCAGGTCCGGACTTCCCTTCAAGTGTTTCTGGCAGTAAGGTTCTATGGAGCTCATTTTAGCTCATTCTCATCTTAAAGAGTCACCACTCACGTTTCTCCTCTAAGTCAGAAATGTAGGATTCTGGAACTCATGAGCTGTTTGCTTGCTGGGCCAGAGCAACAACACAGATCTTAACCAGAGCCATCAGTGAGGACAGGGCTGGAGTCCAGTGCAGGCTCAGCACAGGGGCCCAGGAGGAGTCTAATTTCTGGGCTGGTCGAGGAATCCATTTTCCCAGACTTTAGAGCCTTAGATGATAAAATCCAACAAGCTGTCATCCAACTCTGACTTTTCCTCCTGAGATTTTTCTCTTAACGGCTTTGCCACCAGAGAAAAAGTGCGTGTCCTCTTCCCAGCTCAGGCCAGGGATGCCGGGGCTGGCCGGTCATGGACCGCACGATGACCACATAGGAAGCACATGAATCCACACCCAGAGGCTTTCTGAACACCCAGGTGACTCTTTTTCACTTCCATCATTCTCTTATTTTGTCAGCACCAACTCTCCGATTTGGCAAATCACTTATAAATGGCCCACTGTGCAACCAAGGATCAGCCATCTGTGTATCTGCTCACATCAACTCTTTCTTGATTTAAGTTGTTTTAAAGAAGACATGTGTGCCTATAAGCCTGTCCTGTGAATAGCATGCTGTTGATGATGTGATGCTGAACAAAACCGGAGGAAAACTGGGTCGCCCCTGGACCATCCTCCACCCCCACTCACTCCCTTTCAGGAAAGCGCAGGGACCACCTCCCTGGCTGCATGGGGGCTCTGAACAGCAGAGAAGTCAAACCCCACCTCTGAAGACCCAGAAACCTTCACTGGCCACATGGTGGTCCTTGAATCATCAAAATGAGGAGGTGGACAGGGAGAAGGTGTGCAGTCATTACTCAGCGCACAGATTACGGGCTGGGATGCAAGGCGTACCAGGGAGCCAGGGCCTCCTTGGGCACCGAGGGGGTAAGCACACAGCCGCCCAGGCTCACATGAGGGTTAAACAGATGGACACACTGACAATTAGCACACGGACTGGGGCTCTTATTTCTTTAAACAGTCACAGAGCACAGCCCAGTTTAGATGCGCAACTGAGAAGCCGTCGCAATACATCCTGCACGAGCGCTGCCCAGACTGTCCCTCCGGGGAAAGCCTCCCACACACATCCTCCTGCTGCTCGTGCTACCTCACCGCCAAGCCAGGTGGAGCAGAAACACCACAAAACCAACAGCCCGCTGGACCTGCGGACGCGGCCCCAAGTCCACTATTTTCTCTAGGGCGGGGCCAGCCAAACCCTCTGTGCTCAGGAGACAGGGACTCACGACTGGCCAGGACCATAGAGAGGAGGAGACTGAGCCCGTGGCTTCCGAGGCGCAGTGGTGACCACACGCGTCTCACAGGGATCAGCCCACAGGGAAAGTCAGCTGCTCGTCCCCCTCCTGCCCCAGTAGGCTCCGTCCTGCCCTCACACCCCAGGCGCCCATTCACCCTGGCCGGGGGGCCTCTCGGTTTAGCCCCGGGGCAGTGAGTGCTCCGGACCTCGCCTGCCACTCAGGGCAGAGTGTCTTTAGGCAAAGATGGAGGTCATCTGTGTCTGGTGCTCTGAGCTGATGTGACGATCATCCCATCCACGTCACAGCCAATGTGCCCTTAGGGTTCCCATCTATGTTTCCTGGTGGCCAAGTCAAGTTGAGGACGTGCTTTCAGGATTCTGAAGTGGCGCGTATTTCAGACTCAGAGCCCTCCTGTCACCAGGTCACGGCCTGTGCTGCCCTGTTATTGGGACAGGCTGGCCATCTCGGGTCCTGGGTGCTGCCACTTGGTGATATGGGGCCTGATGATGTTGATAGGTTTGTTTCCGACTAATACGGGAATATTAATTAGTTACTATTTCCTGGAGTTTTTGTGGTGAAAACTGAATTTGGCTAATGCTGCATTCTGACCTTCAGTTTATCCATTAACCTCACAACTTTTCTTAGCACTCAGCTAACGACACATCCTTAGGAATGAAGGAGTGAGATGGAATAACAGCCCCACCACCAGGAAAGCCCTCTGGGTTACCAAACACGACTGAGCACGGCTCTGACCCCAAGAAGCTGCCTAATTCAACTGGAGGCCATGCTAGTGGAGAGACTGACACAACAGGGACAATCTGGGGAGGAAGAGTGGCCGGAGATACAACCGTGCACTCACCCAGGGGACCGAGGGCTCGCAACTTCAGCCCTGACACCTGAGGAAGTCTCACGGGAACCTTAGACTTTCTGAGAAAACGGGCGCCCACACACAGCCCTCTCTGCCTGTGCCAGGGATGATCTCATCACAAGTCTCCAAGGCTTACTGTCCTCCAAAGCACAAGTCCCCAACACAAAGGGACAGCAGCTGCTGCCTGGGACAGGCCCAGTTAGTAACCTGATGTCTCAGGAAGTGAGAAATAAGCAAAGACAGCAAAAGGCTCTTTGCTAAGACAAACTCAAGAAAAGGAACAGGAAGCTGAGGATGAAACAGAAGGTGTTTCACTAACAGCATTTAGAGTCATGAGTGGCAGCTCAGGAAAATGCAAGTCTCACGACGTAGGTGACTGTCTGGTTCGCACAGTAACCAGCTGATCCCAGCCAGAACCAGGCCTGGAACCCTCCCCAGGTTCTCACAGCCCCCCGCCCAGCTGTCAACTGGCGGTGGTCCCGCTGCCACTGACTTGGGTCAAATGCAAATGGCCATGCAATCTTAACTGGGGGTTTAGACACAGTGATTAGAGTAAAAGATGCCGACTGGGGGAAAAGGAAGGTGGGTCATTTCCAAAGGTCATGTTAACCCCTTGTGTACAAAGGAGGAAAAGGGACAAACCACCCTGACAGAGGGCGATGAACCCAAAGAACCACGGAACCCCCACACCCTCACCGTGAAAATCCTTTTTCCGCTGGCCAGACACTACTGACTCCATCCACCAGAGCAAAACTCTCGCAAAGTCACTCCTTCCTGCCAACCACTGTCCCAAGCCAGCTGTCCTCTGGGTTCAGGGATCCTCCCTTCGGTCATCACTTTCAATTCCCACCTTTCAGATTCTTCTGGGCCACATAACCTGACCGCTGGTGGGCTCCGAGTCTGTGAACCACGAGAACCCATATGTTTCGGCAAGAGGAAGTGAATGTCAGGGAAGAAAACAAGCAGCTATTTCGGATGCACACTCCTGCGAGCAGGTGGGGAGGAGGCAGTTCGTCGTCAGCACAAACAGGTGAGCTGGCAGAGTCAACCTCAGAGCAGAGAGGCACAGGCCTGAAGATTATGGATGGGGCCTCAGAGCTGGCTTTAAAGTCGCCTTTCTGAGCCAGAGTTTCAACAAAGGAGCAAGATTCCCCGTAGAGGACTTAACAGAGAGAGTTCAGTTGAGTTGGGGCATGTGGAGGAAAAACAGAGTCACACAGAGGCTGAGGGAGAAGGCGTGGAAGCAGGAGAGCATGGACACGAAGCAGGGGGAAGAGGAGACCGTGGACACGGAGCGGGGGGAGGAGGAGAGTGGACATGGAGCGGGGGGAGGAAGAGAGT
>SJYF01000790.1:39346-54503 GCA_006410515.1 Procapra przewalskii | reverse complement strand
AAGTCCCGCCCCGTCAGCTAAGCCCCACCCTGTCGGTCAAGCTCCACCCCCATCAGCCATGCTCCGCCCCTGTCAGCCAAGCTCTGAGACTGCTTCAGGAACAGGTCCTTCTTCCTGCAAGTTTTCACAGCAGGGGAGGCCACGCTCACTGATCCAGCCCTGAGATCAGTCTTCAGAGCAAGGAGGGATCCTGGTTCTGACGTCCCACCTGGTGATCCTGTTTCTAACTGTGGCTCTAGGGCCAGAGCCGTAAGTCCTGGGAGCTGATGAGACTGCACACTCTCAGCCCCCCGACCCGGCCCGTCTCAGATAGGTTGCACAGGCAGCCCTGGGTGAGGACCGCACCTGGGCACAACTGGAGATTCCCCAGGGGCCACCCTAGGCTTGGCCGGGACTGAGAACAGAGCTGTGGGGTCAGGTTCCCATGGAGTCGAGCCTCTCATCCTGGGTGAGCCCTAGAAGGAAACAAGGCAGGATGACGGTCAGGACCAGAACAGCAGGGAGGCCCCCTGCCTGGGGGTGTTTGGGTCACCCTGCTTATTTAACCTATATGCAGAGCACATCATGTGAAATGCTGGGCTGGATGAAGCAGAGGCTGGAATAACCTCAGATATGCCAATGATACCATCCTAATGACAGAAAGCAAAGAGGAACTAAAGTGCCTCTTGATGAAGGTGAAAGAGGAGACTGAAAGGGCTGGCTTAAAATTCAACATTCAAAAAATGAAGATCATGGCACCTGGTTCTATCACTTCATGGCAAATAGATGGGGAAAATGGAAACAGTGACAGACTTTATTTTCCTGGGCTCCAAAATCACTGCAGACTGTGCCTGAAGGCATGAAATTAAAAGAAGCTAGCTCCTTGGAAGAAAAGCTATGACAAACCTAGAGAGCATATTAAGAATCAGACACATCACCTTGCTGTCAAAGGTTCATTTAGTCAAAGCTGCGGTTTTTCCAGTAGTCATGTACAGATGTGAGAGTTGGACCATACAGAAAGCTGAGTGCTGAAGAATTGATGCTTTTGAACGGTGGTTCTGGAGAAGACTCTTGAGAGTTCCTTGGACTGCAAGGAGAGCAAGCCAGTCAATCCTAAAGGAGACCAGTCCTGAATATTCACTGGAAGGGCTGATGCTGAAGCTGAAGCTCCAATACTTTGGCCACCTGATGTGAAGAACTGACTCACTGAAAAAGACCCTGATGCTGGGAAAGATTGAAGGCAGGAGGATAAAGGGATGACAGAGGACCATAAGGTTGGATGGCATCACTGACTCAATGGACATGAGTTTGAGCAAGCTCCAGGAGATGGTGTACTGGAGTCTATGGGGTCACAAAGAGTTGGACACAAGTGGGTGACTGAACAACAGCAACTGTGTGTGGCCTCATAAGACAACTGCACTGTGTTCAATTTACACATCAGCTTCTGAAGGAGAATGTGAGCTTCACTGTGCACAGACTGTGCTCTGATGCTCTCTGAACAGCCAGACCCACCAGTGTTTGATGTTTAGCTGACGTTCGAGGGACGACTGAAAAGTGCACAAAAGGTGACGCACCGTCCAGAGTCAAGGTCAAGACTGAAATCCAGGCCCGTCGCTGTCCCGCCATCTGTCGAACGCTTTCTCAGGGCTATCAGTGTAGTGCACTGATGTTCAAACGTAGTGATGGGAACAGAAGGCTGAATGAGAAAGCTCAATCTCTACGTGGAAAATAGGTTTAAAAAGAAGAGCGAAGAATGGTCCAAGTTTCTGAGATGGCTACCTGAAGTTTATGCATTTGAGTTTATTTAGTGATATTTTCTGGGGCTTCTCCAGTGGCTCAGCAGTAAAAAATCTGCCTGCCAAAGCAGGAGACATGGGTTTGATCCTTGGGTTGGGAAGATCCCCTAGAGAAGGAAATGGCATCTGACTCCAGTATTCTTGCCTGGGAAATCCCATGGACAGAGGAGCCTGGCAGGCTACAGTCCATGGGATTGAAAAGAGTCAGATACAACTTAGTAACTAAACAACTGCAACTCGTATTTTCTTTGGCATTTATTTGGGTGTGTAAGTCCCAGCTGTTTGTGGTGTGGCTATGAAAAAATGCTGCGGCTGGTTGGGAGTAAGTATCTGAGAAAAGAAGAGACTGTGGTTAATAGAACTCTAAGTTATGGGATCATAAGCCTGAAAAAATGAGAAGAAAAGATTGGATGATGATGTGAAGGACTCCTCAGAATGTCCCACGAGGGGTCCATCTTTCTAATTCAAGAAAGGGTGCAAAGTCCACCACGGAAACGGCACCAGAGGAGAGGTGTCAAACAGAGGAGGTTAGGAAGGCCTTGAATGTGGAAGTGTCTCCAGTAACAGGAAAACTCTGCAGTTTCCCTTCTAGGTAAGAGCTGGAGGAGTTGATAGCATTGCTAGCAATTAGGAACAGAGTGAAGCGTCCATTTATTTGGGCGTGGCTAAGCCCACTGTCAGGTTGTGGCAGTTACACGGATCCTGAACACCCTGGGGTGGGGACATGTTCTCTCCACCACAAAAGCAGTGTGATCAGGAGGATCAGAACACTGGAAAAGCCACACAACTGTCAGAAGTATGTCAACTACACGGTTGAAGCCACAGCTCTGTTTGTTTTGTTATAGAGCCAAGAGTGCAATTTTTAAAAACCAATCATTTCCACTTCTGAATAACATGACCATGAACACTTTGGTCATGCCAGCTCGATGTTGCAGAAGAAGACTCAGTGATGTGAAAAGATAACCCTGAAACATAAAGCTAAAATAGTAGAAATAAAGAATGATGTTTGATGCCATAATTAACCTTGTGTGGGAGGGAGCAAGGGGAGGAAACATAAATAGGGCCATCTTTGGGGGGAAGGATTGTATCTTTTCGTGTTCATCTGTGCTGTTTAAACTTTCTATGGTGATTATGAATTACTTTTGCAACATGAAAAATGTTGTTATTTTTAAAGCATATGTTTGAGCTACTCAGTATGAACCCAGTATTATCTGTACTATTAAAATGATAATATAATTAATGGTTGTCTAGCAAAGACTAAATATTAAGTGAATGATCAATGAAGTTAATTGAAACCACAGTGAGAAGAGTAACTTCCACTGATGTATGTATTTACTTTCAAAAATCTTACTTATGGAAAAAGGCTTACGCACAGCTGCCTGATAAAAATCACTAGTTGCCAGATAATCTAGGGGAGAGGCATAATCCCAATGGCTGAACCGATCAATAGTGTGAGGATCTAGGCATGGATAAGACAGCTCTTCAGCTAAGGTGACGAAAAGCCACCTGTCACTCTGTCCCTGTTTGGTGCCTGACAGTCCCAACAAGAACTGAATGAATGAGTAAAGCCCACTTTTACTCTGTGTTATCAGCCCTGAGTATTCACTGGAAGGACTGATGCTAAAGCTCAAGCTCCAATATTTTGGCCATCTGATGTGAAGAGCTGACTCATTGGGAAAGACCCTGATGCTGGGAAAAATTGAGGGCAAGAGGAGAAAGGGGCAACAGAGGATGAGATGGTTAGATGGCATCACTGACTCAATGGACATGCATTTGAGCAAACTCCAGGAGATAGTGAAGGACAGGGAAGCCTGGTGTGCTGCAGTTCATGGGGTTGCAAAGAGCTGGACAACAATAAACTTGGAAAACAAATTTCCTTTATAACAGTGACACTTATTGAAAGATGAGGCTGAAGACACTTGTGTTATTTAAAGCACAGACATGAGCAAGGTATAATTTTATGCACTCATGGAATACAATGATAAATAGTGTGCCCATAATTAAATCTCTAGAATCTACGACAACTTAGAATGCATTGTAATGAGGAGATTAGCACTAGATAAACACTGTATACCAATTATATCAACACTGCTCTTCAAACATCACTTCTTCAAAATTGTGTTTCTTTGAGCTTGGTTTTTATCCTCGGATTACATTTCTAATATGAAAACTTCCTTTTGGCCGCTCTTACATACTTGAACTGAAACTGCTGACTTCATTTTTCTGAGTAAGCACCAACCATTTGGCCAGAAAATCCCAGAGTGGGGAAGGTCTTTGTGCAGACATAGGTCCTTTTACATTTGGTTTGTTTCTTAAAAGCTATTTCAGAAGTTACTCCTCCAACCTGGGCATAAAAGTAGCAGTTTAAAATGTGTGATTACATGAATGGTTGTCAAAATCTGTGTTATGAAACAGCTCTGTGAACACCAGTGAACACTTCAGAGATGAACACAGAGTCAAAATGGGGTTTTACTCATTCAACCAGTTCCATGGGGACTGTCCAGGTGCCAAACAAGGGCAGAGTGACAGGTGGCTTTTCCTCCACTTAGCGCCTTGTCTGCCTTATCTGCGCCGAGACACTCACTGGAAGTGGAGAGGCGCTGGCCCCTGGTCTGCAGAAGCTGGCTCTGGACGACCGTGTCCTGCCTGCTGCGGATGGGGTGACGGAAGCGAGGGGTGAGGGGGTATGGGTCTTGGGCTGCAATCATGATCCCCTGGAGCAGAACCACCGAGGGTCCCTGGAGGGGCACTCTGGGTTGGCCAGGCTGCCATCAGAACAGCCCTCCAGTCTCGTTTCTGCAAACCACCCCGTTTGATCATACATGATCCTTGCAGCAAGTGCGCTCGCCTTCCAGCTGACAGATCTCTGTCATCCCCATGGTGCGTGAAGAGCTCCCGGCTGCTTCTGCACTGGAGTGGTGGGGGCGGGCAGCCCGTTCGTGGAGAAGGGCCCTATGAGTCACCTGGGCTTCTGTATACATCTTCAAAAAGTTTGCTTTAACGCGACGTTCTTTCTCGTGTGAGTCCATTTCAGAGTTAGACTCAACTGACATTATGGCACAGACTTTAATGGTATGTTACAACACAGACTGAACTCAAACGAGGCCAATTCAATTACAGCCTAACTTGGGACTGTGTCTGTAATTTATACATTTGATGGAAGTTGTCCTAAGGCCTCTTACTTTAACCAACTTCTTTTTCCCACCTTTCATTAAGAGAGATGAACCCCAACACTCTACTTCCTAGAAGGACAAGAGGTGAGAGGGGCTGAGAGCAGAGGCTGGAGCCAGAGCCAGGCTCGCTCTGCCATCCTCTGGGTCTGACCTTGCCACTCCACTAACCTCCGTTGCCTGCTTGAACTGGGAAGTGACAGGTGTATTCTAGCTGTTAAATGAGTTAAAAAATCTCTGAAGCACTCACAGCACTGCCCTGCACATAGCAGATACTCTAACACCAAAATATTATCACCTTAAAAAAACTGGCTTCACTTCTCAGCCATAAAAAAGAATGAAATAATGCCATTTGCACAACATTGATGGACCTGGAGATGATCATCCTGGGTGCAGTAAGTCAGAAAGA
Organism: Procapra przewalskii; assembly: GCA_006410515.1. Classification (NCBI taxonomy): domain Eukaryota; kingdom Metazoa; phylum Chordata; class Mammalia; order Artiodactyla; family Bovidae; genus Procapra; species Procapra przewalskii. The sequence goes on along the minus strand of SJYF01000790.1, from coordinate 49,149 downwards.
CAAATATCACATGGCCTCACTTATACTGAATACGGCATCTAAAACATGACACAAGAGACCATATTTACCAAACAGAAGCTGACTCACAGACACAGAAAACCAGCTAATGGTTACCAAAGTGTGTGGGAAGGATGAATTAGGAACTGGGCTTAAACTACACAGAATACTATGCATGAAACAGACAACCGACAAGAACCTGCCATACAGCACAAGGAGCTATACTCAATTTTTGTAAAGACCTATTTTGTAAAAGCCTATAAGGGGATACCATCTGAAAAATAGATGTATATGTATGTATACTTGAAACTAACAGCCCTGTAGATGAATTCTGCTTCCAGAAACAACAAACACAAGTGGCCTCGGGCACACCGCCTAGTGACACGCACAGGAAGCGGCGCACAGCCACAGAAGCCCCCAGCTCCTCCCCAGCCCCTGGCACCGCCCAGAGCCCACAGAGCACCGTCCAAGGGGCCTGCACGCACACCTCAGAACCCAGAGGGCAGGCAGGCAGGTGCATGGGGTCGGGAACTTAGCCTGTGCTTTATTTCCACACTCAGTCCTGCTCCCACCATTCTCTGCTGCGATGCCCACAATATTTGTCTAGAACAAAGAGTAAGACCATGTGCCTGAAAACACGCAGGGTTTGGAACTGAGAATCAGAGAAGCCTTTGAATCTCAGCCCAGCAAACAATGACTGTGTGATGCTGAAAACGTGACTGAGCCTCTCTGAGCCCTAGTCCCTCGTCAGTGAGGAAAGACAGTATAGCCGCCTGCCTGCGTGCTGCAGAAATCGGAAGCAGTGCAGGGAAAGCGTCTGCGGCATCTCCCTGGGCACCGCAGCCCCTGCAGCAGGGACACCTCAGTGCTTGCTCCCCTCACCCCCACCTCTCTGCACCCAGGTGGGTCCCTAAGCGCCTGCTCCCCTCACCTCCACCTCTCTACACCCAGGTGGGTCCCCAGCCCTGGGCACAGCTGCCTGGGACCATCCCTAGTGATGTGCCTGGCTGAGCCCCCACCTAAACTCAACTCTGTGTAGCCTCTGCTTCATCCTTTTCATCCCAGTTCCTGATCATGCCCTACCTGGTAAATGGTTACTGAAGACGAAGCCACTGAGTTGGGAGCTAGCTAGCTCAGATAATGACTTTCCATTTCTCTCACTTGGTCTCATCCAAGCCCACACAGAAGCTGGTATTTCTTCATAAACAAGAACTACTTTTAGATGGCCAACCATATTTTAACGAAACGTTCCTTCTTCCATGTTTATGTTTCATGTAAGTGATGCTATTTCTATTGAAGAATATTGATTAATATCAGGGTATCTGTATTAAACCCCATTTGAATTCCAGCTCCATCCTGCTCAGGAAACAGTTGTGAGCCACAGTTGCCATGGCAACGAGCATCATGTTTTTAGCAAACGCTCCTGCCTTCCCCTCTGTGAACCTCATTGTCTCCCGTCTGCAGATGCAAAGTGATTTTCTCAGGAAGCTCATGGTGGGAGAGGTCAAATACCACCCTTGAGAAAAGATCCGTGAGTGTGTTGCCCTGTTTCTGCTCTCCTGTGCAAAATATTTCCTCCTTTGTTGCTAGTTTCCCTACAATATTTTCGAGATAGCTAGTTCTTTTTAAAAATAAAAACTGTGTGGTGGAAAATGAGTGGTGAGTCACCCCCTATGTATGTGCAGTGGGTTTTCTCACGAGCCACAGCTCTTCGGGTCTTGGTTGGTTAAATCAAAGCAAGAATTTGAAAACGGCTCCTGATGGGGGAACTGGTGAGATGGTTTGGAAAAGCCACTGTAACTGGCTGCATGTGTTAACCCTCAGTGACACAGAGGCCAGGAAGGCTCTGTGGGCAGCGGCCAGGAGGCACGGTAGCTGAGTCGCCTCCCTGCAGAGCTGGGGTCCACAGGAGGCCTGTCTCCAGAGCTGCACATTTCCCAGTGCACAGCCCCGCCTCCCCACCAGTAGCGCAGAGAGCAGGACCTCGGCCTCAGAGGTGGAACAACGCCAGCGGCAGCTCCCTGCAGAGTGGTCTCTGGGGACAAAACAAACATTTGAGATGGACACGGTTGCAATATGGCAAGTCCTGCGCACGGGGAAGAGGTTATGTCATTCACTTATGGCAAGAATATTTATCTTTACTGTATAAGCTGGGCTTATATTTACCAAAACAGTTGGTGGAAGTGGAGTAGGCTTTCCTTACACAGTCAGGGACCAGGGGAAGGAGCGGGAAGCCTCCGTGGCACCCGAGGACCCTGGAAAGTGAGGTCCCCACACACCTGCTCAGAGGCAGGCTGGAACGGCGATTCACGCGCAGTGTCCCAGACTTCCCTGGCATGACCACAACTACCGAGCCTGGGGCCGCCACTCCTGAAGCCCGCATGCCTAGAGCCCGCGCTCAGCACAGGGAGGCCACCGCAATGAGGCTCGTGCATCCCAACTAGAGAGCAGCCCCCGCTCACCACAACTAGAGCAAAGCCAGACAAAGCACCGAAGACCCAGTGCAGCGAACAGTGATAATACTCCTACTAATAAACTGTGTTCTTGGGCCATAGAGCAGGGGGACTTGACTTCCCAGTGTTAGGGGCAATAAGCATTAATGCCAGCTTTGGAGTTTATAAAACAGTTGCTCACTGATCATCTCCTTTAAGACAGGTATTGTTAGGAAAGGAACAATACCTGGTTACCCCCATTCACCCTGAGGTCATGATAGCTGCACAGTCCCCAGTGCAAGGAACGTGAGTAAGCCTCACAGCAAACGTGGGAAATCTGGGGTGAAAACGCCAGCATGCTGACCTGAAGTGGTGTCTGTTGACTAAACAAGAAACCAGGTTTGGAGTGCACCAGTCTCCATCACAAATGGCCAAGATGTCCCAGCAGCAGGAAGAGCAGTTGCCGTGGCTGCCATGATGTTGGCAAAAATGAAGTCAGAGAGAGGAAAGCAAGGCCGCCTAGGTGTGGGGTCTGACGGCCAGCCCCGCGGCCATGCGCCCTGCGCAGGTGAGCACTTGTGGGCGCCCTCCACCCTCGGCAGGCCTACCTGCCCATGCCAACAGGATGGGACGCTGCCCACGCTCGATGGTGCTTTCTTTCCTTCAGAGCACTTCCACTTTAATTTGCTGACAGCATCTGCAGCAGCCCTGTGGCTCCTGTCGGCAGGATGGTCCAGCCTGCCTCAGGGACAGAGATGCTTGGGCAGAGGGACGCGTGGGTCTCCTCTGCCACCTGGGCTGGCTTCTCCCGCCCCGTCCTGGCAAGTCAATGACCCCGTCAGCATGCACCCTCAGTCTATCAGGAAAGCTGAGTGACAACTCCTCAGTTCCCTCCAAAATGGCCCGGTTCACTGAGAGGACAGCTCACCTAGAGCCAAGCCCCCTGCTGGGGACCTGAGGGCAGAGGCCAGGCCGCGCTGCCCATGGGCCGTGGGCCCTTCAGTGCAGACGCCTCCGGAGGTGCTGGGGCGCCAGCTGCCTGAGAAGCGTCCTCAGGGGTAACGGCTGGGCTCAGCGGCACCCTCTTTCCTGTCTTCCCTCTGATGATGTCCACACGACGACCTGGGCTTCCGGGTCTCGGAGGTGTCCCCCTCCGTCTCTGAGACATCAGGACGCTGGGGGCCGGTGGGGACATGTGTGCACTAGACCACAGAGATCTAGGGTGTGATCTAGTGTGTGCGCTTGCAGAGCAAGAGCAGTGACAAATCAGTAGACGTGTGCAGGGCATGACCAAACCTGGGCTCCTGCAGGTACAGAGGTCACCCCAGGGTCTGGCTCGCCCAGCTCCAAGGCCGGGAGGCTCACCCTTGGGGTTGGCCCCATCTCTGGCGGTTTCAGAGGCTTGATGAATTTCTGTCTGTGGACCCAGAAGAAAACCCCAATCAGCAGGTCTTGCTTTTACTGCCTGGCATGCAACAGTTTTGCCCACTGATGAGGAACACGCCTCAAACATGCTATCCGGCTGAAGGGCTTTCCCAGGTGGCTCACCAAACACCGGTGCAGCCGAGTCTGCAGCAACCATGCCAGTGCCGGGCAAGCAACCCCAGGCTCAGCAACTGGCCTCGTGCAGAGGGCTCTTTCCAACACGCTGTGCAGGGTGCAGCCTCAGCGGTCTGTGCACGGGGCAGGCTGGCGGGCTGCTGAGCCACTGCTGACGCCCCGCTGTGGACCACACGTGATGTGACCCATGTACTTCACCACAGGGCAAGCCAGGCTTGTACGGGAGTGCCGAGCACATGGAGGACTCTGGATGGGTTCTGTCCCCAAGGATACAGGAAGCCGCCAAGTGACCAATTTTCAAAACCCACTCTTTGGGAGTTGGTGGAAGGCAAGCCCAGCAGACTTCCCGGAGCAGACATGAGCTTGCTCTTGGGCTACCCTTTGGCGACCGCTCTGTAGAGCGTTGCCTGGGCAGCCGGTCTAGTGGAGGCAGCCCCAGAGCCGGTGTTCAGAAGCCTCTGGACTGAAATGCCCCTGGATCAGAGGGGAGCAATCAGAGGTCCAGGGGTGAGCAGTCTGCTGTGGGCGGGAGTGGTCAGTGGGAGGCCGAGACAGGACCCGCGGCCCTGGAGGTCCCGTGAGCTTCTGCACGTGTGCTCGCGTTCCCGGTTGGCAAGGTCTCCCACCTCCTAAGGCCTTGTGGGACCCACGCGCCTCTGCCTGTGGGTCTGAATGAACCAGCCAACTCCCTCTGAACCTGGATCAACCCAAACACACCACAAGGGGAGTAAACATGCTCCCCAGCCTAGTAGGTCCTCACAAGCCACTACCGCCCAGGTGTTTTATTGCCAAAACCCTAGAGCATGCCAGAGAACAGACAGAGGAAAGAAGCTGGGTGTCAATGCTTTCAATGTGAAAATTCCAAATGCGTTTTGCTGTTAATAAAAAGAAGACCCTGCCTTTCTAGAAATAACGTAAAAATAAAGTTTCATAAGCTCAATGCCCAGCACACTTCACTCCCTACCCCAAGCCAGCACTTTCGATGGCTCTGCCCCAGGAGTATTCATGGAACAAGTAAGAATAAACATGTAGACAAAGCTGAGATTTCCTTGATTGGACTAATCTCTTCACTGCAAGTCCTTTAAACTAACTTGACGCTTTACCCACCCTCCTCTCTTTCAAGGCATGCAGCATTTTGTGAATGTACAAGCAGTTTCTCAGATTAAATTTGGCAGCTGCTTTTGTAGAGAAAGCAGAGCCAATCAATGAGGAATTTCTGAGTGCTATAATCTTGATCTTGGCAACTGGCCTTTACAAATTGTCTGCACTGGGGGATGTGGAAAGGAGAGAGCGTGGGGCGAGGAACATCTGCCCCGGTTCTGGCATGAGGGGTGGGCACCGCGCCCGGCGACCCGCATCCCAGACTGAGCCCAGGAGATAGGAGCTGTGACTGGCCAGTGTGGGGCTTCAGGACCACGGACGGATTTCAGCACCAAGCGGTCCCTGACGCAGCTACACTGGCATCTGGACTTTATGGGTGAAAAACCCTAAGTGAAGAAGGAGAAGCTGATTGAATGGCCCTGTGCCCCAGAGAGTCACAGGCAGAGGAAACCTTGGTGGTGGGAGCCTGAGCCAGGGCCCGGCTCATCCCAGGAACAGCAGCTCCAGAGTCAGCCCACCCCTCACATTTCAGGGGAAGAAGCAGGAGCTGCCTTGCCCCTAGGCCGAGAGCCAGGTGAGAGGGTCTGCCCAGACCCTGTGACCGCTGCTTGGGCGAGCTGCTGTCTGACACCCACCCAGCGGGTGGCCTCACCCATCCGGTTCACACCGCCGTGCCCAGAAATAAATGCTTCTTCCACTCGTTGCTATGACAGTTTAGTGATTTCCAGCCTTCAAAAACACTCACAGGATTCAAATGAGGGCTTCAACACCGTGGTTCTAACGAAGAGACAGACTGGCACGTGACACAGTTTTTATTAATAGCCTGAAGACACCCCAAAGGTGGGTTAGTGAGAGCTGCACGCGTGCACCCTGAGGATGGTGAACGGACGTCGTGATGGGGGCGACGATCGCCACCCTGGTTTATGTTCTCTGGCTTGCAGGGCCTTAATCTCACAGACACACACGTCCTGGTCCTCACAGGCAGGGGCAGCGTGGGGGCTTCACCCTGAGGGCCCGACCCCAGGCCCAGACACAGACCACTGCCCTGACCCCCAGGAGGAGGAACCGCGGGCCGGGCGGGGGTGGCGGTGAGCCCTCCCTACTCCTCTCATTACTTCCTGTCGCTACTCCATCCTTGGCTGAGTTCTGTCCTGTATTTTACAGACAAACAGCCTCTGAATCACCCCTGGGTCGTTCTGTTTTTCTTTGGAGACTTCAGTTGAAAGTTGATTTTCAGTGGAAATAAACTTGTGTACATGTTCGTCACAGAGGTGTTGGCTTCATATGACTGACTTTGATTTTTCAACAAAGTACGGAGGTGGGTACAAGCTTCCCTGGACCTTATGGAACAGTGATCCTATACTGGGCTCTGTAGCCCACGTCTTCCTTTAAACACCAGGTCCCTGAGCCTGGAGACACTCTGGGTTTGCTGGAGGCACCACAACCACAGCTTGTGGGTCCAGGATTTTGAACATAATCCCAGCTCCGTCCCTCAGAAGACTCCCAGCGGTTAAGACAGTCTCTTGGTTGGCAAAGCGTATCAGCTCCACTTCCTTGTGTTCCAGGAAGTGCATGCCTGTTTACATATGTGACATAAACACGCCCAATTTCCTCTACGAAAGGCAGTGATGCAATTCTCGGCTTCCCTGGTGGCTCAGTGGTAAAGAACCCGCCTGCCAATGCAGGAAACACGGGTTCAGTCCCTGACCCAGGAAGATCCCACACGCCGCAGAGCAGCTAAGCCCGTGTGCTGCAGCTACGAGCCTGTGCTCTTGAGCCCGCGCTCGGCAACAAAAAAAGCCACCGCAATGAGAAGCCTGCGTACCACAGCTAGAGTAGCCCCACTCACCCCCGCTGGAGAAAGCTCACACAGCAACAAAGACACAGCACAGCCAAAAGTAACTACAGTCTTTAAAAATGACCACACTGTGATCATATGGTACATACACAAATAAAAAATCATTATTGTACACCTGAAACCCACATGATGTATGTCAATTATACTTCAATTTTTAAATAATAAATTCGAAAAATGCTCACTATCATTTAATCAAGAATAAACATAATATGGATGTGAAAAAATGTAATGATGCTTTTCAATACTTAAACTGCATTATTTTCTTTTTATTTTTAGGAAGGACAATTTCTAATGCCAGTTTTAAAGTCCAAATTAAAATCTAATCAGAGGAATCAGAGCTCATTGAGGGATTAAAATCTTTTGCAGAGAATCTTCAAAGCATACACTGAAACAGTTAATGAATAATAAAATTATCCCCAAAGGGAAACTGTTCTGCAGTGATTTACGTTACCATGCTGTCACATAAACCTTCTCATTAAAAATGAATTATGTTTTCAGGTATAAACTGTCTCCCCACCTTCAGTACAATACTGAGCAGTGTCCACCTGGAAATCACCAGCAAAGGCACAGATGAAGAATCCAAAGTGTGTTCTGACGCAACAGTAAGCCCAGTGAGAAACACCAAGCGGCCAGTAAGCCCTAGAGCACAGACACACGGATCAGCGACTGAAGACACAGCAACCGTGTCATCTTCAACTCACTGAGAGACAAGAACTTAATTACGTCAACCACTAAAAAGGGAGATGGGCCTAGAGATGATCACACTGAGTGAAGTAAGCCAGGCATAGAAGACAAATGCCACACGACATCATCTACATGTAAAATCTAAAATGTGACACAAACATACTGATTTACAAGACAGACTCAGTCACAGACACGGAGAACGGACTCGTGGTTGCCCAGGGGAATGGAGTCGGGGAGGGATGAGTTGGGACTTTGGGATTAGCAGATGCAAACTGTGATACAGAAAATGGATGAACAACAAAGTCCTACTGTATAGCACAGGGAACTACATTCAATGTCCTGTGATAAACCACAATGGGACAGACTATGAAAAAAATGTGTATATGTGTGTAACTGAGTCACTGTGGTGTACAGTGGAAACTAACAAACACTGTAGATCAATTATACATCAATAAAACAGAATTTAAAAAAGAAAGTCAACCGTAGAGGGCAAAAAGGAGAATTATGTGGCATGACAGAGTTGCTAATTATTGCTACCATGACGATCACATTGCGATATCTGCATGTATCTAATTAGCATGTTCTGTACCTTAGATTGCATGTTATATATCTAATATATTTCTAAGTAAATCAATAGAATATATTCTGAGCATCTACTTTTGAACCCACAGTTAATGACCCAATCACCTTGGCTGAGTCAGATGAGCACTACTTTGGTCTCTTTTTTAATGAACACAAATCACTGCTTTTCTGCCGTGGAGGAAGGGTGCTGGGGGAAGCCCATGGTGAGCACCCTCCACACGATGGAGAGGAGAGCTTGGCCCTGTCTCCACTTCTGCTCACAGCCTGAGCTGAAGGCTGGTTTGGATCAAGCTGACACACCTCCCCCAGGCATCGCTGTGGTTGCAGACGTCTTCAGGAGTTACTTCTCAGAAGTTGTGTTAAGAATGTTTCACCAAAGGGCAGCCCTCAGCACTGCGGAGCACTCTGTAGCTCTCATGTTATCAGTTAAGCTAGGCTTTCACTCTCTTGGCATCAGCTAGCGTCTCCTTTATCAAGGGCTGAAACCGCAAAGATGAGTAACGTGGTCTGGGGCCCTCTGAGCTCACCATGGGCGATGGAGGCTGCTGTGGAGATGCCCACACTCTCTGGAACAAGGCAGTGCAGTGCCCAGAGGATGGGGGTGCCAGGCAGCCTCCAATACGCGAGCTGCTTCTGCGTGTCTGGGAAGTAAAATGCCCATCCTGACCCAAGCTCAGATCCGCCGCATGTCGCCTCTAAGCCAGTGGTCTGATACATCTTCTGATACCCACCCATTATTTCATTCCCAAGATCAGTCTTACTTGGTCAAGAGCAGTCACTACATTGAAACTAAGAGTTTGTGCATATTTGCTGTGTTTACCTATTTTAATTTACTATGTACGTTCAATGTTTTTTAAACATTTTATTGAATATTTTCCACCTGTGATCAGAAATAAAATTGGCCTGCAGTTTTCTTTTGCTGTACCGTCCTTGACCTACTTTGGTGTCAAGAAGACGCTGTTCACAGCACTGTCTGCCCCTGAGGCTCCCTCCGCCCCTGCTGGTTATAAGGTCCTTCCCCCGCCAATCTCTTCCTTCTCTGCTCCTCTCCCCCAAGAAGGGCAGCGATTCAGAATTTTTATTATAGGTTTATTTACTAGTATTTGGTTTATGTGGGTTCTCAATTTATTTTTCAGCTAATTTCAAAATCGTCCTCTTTAATCCAAATTTTAAATTTTATTATCATGAAGTTGCTCATTGTATTATGATTTTTAAAAATTCTACTGTGACTTTAAAATTTTTCTTTTAAAAATTTTATCATTTATTATTTTTTTACTTTGCAACATTGTATTGGTTTTGCAATACATCAACATGAATCCGCCACGGGTGTGCACGTGTTCCCAATCCTGAACCCCACTCCCACCTCCCTCCCCACTCCCACCTCCCTCTTTTTTTGGTCAGTTTTGACAGAGCTTCTTCAATTTGATTAATTTTTCTTTTACCTTGATGATTTTCTTTATCAGGTGTGCTTTGTTCTTTTCTCTAGGTCATTTTGCTATTTACTTAACTCATTTACTTTCCATTACCCCTGTCATTGTTAAAAACCAAATTAAAAAATTAAATTAAAAATCTGTGCATTTAAAAAATTT
>SJYF01000790.1:25900-37667 GCA_006410515.1 Procapra przewalskii | reverse complement strand
AAAAAAAAAAAAAAAAAAAAAAAAAAAAAGGAAAGATATACCCATCTGAATGCAGAGTTCCAAAGAATAGCAAGGAGATATAAGAAAGCCTTCCTAAGTGATCAATGCAAAGAAATAGAGGAAAACAACAGAGTGGGAAAGACTAGAGATCTCTTCAAGAAAACTAGAGATACCAAGGGAACATTTCATGCAAAGAAGGGCACAATAAAGGACAGAAATGGTATGGACCTAACAGAAGCAGAAGATATTAAGAAGAGGTAGTAACGATACACGGAACTATACAAAAAAGATCTTCATGACCCAGATAACCATGATGGTGTGATCACTCACCTAGAGCCAGGCATGCTGGAGCGCAAAGACAAGTGGGCCTTAGGAAGCATCACTAACAAAGCCAGTGGAGGCGATGGAATTCCAGATGAGGTATTTCAAATCCAAAAAGATGATGTTATAAAGTGCTGCACTCAGGCCAGCAAATTTGGAAAAACTCAGCAGTGGCCACAGGACTGGAAAAGGTCCGTTTTCATTCCAATCCCAAAGAAAGGCAATGCCAAAGAATGTTCAAACTACCGCACAACTACACTCTTCTCACACGCTAGCGAAGTAATACTCAAAATTCTCCAAGCCAGGCTTCAACAGTACATGAACTGAGAACTTCCAGATGTTCAAGCTGGATTTAGAAAAGGCAGAAGAACCAGAGATCAAATTGACAACATCCGCTGGATCATAAAAAAGCAAGAGAATTCCAGAACATCTACTTCTGCTTCATTCATTACTCCAAAGTCTTTGACTGTGTGGATCACAACAAACAGAAAATTCTTCAAGAGATGGAAATACCAGACCACCTTATCTGCTCCTGAGAATTCTGAATGCAGGTCAAGAAGCAACAGTTAGAAGTGGACATAGAACAACAAACTGGTTGCAGACTGGGTAAGGAGTATATCAAGGCTGTATATTGTCACCCTGTTTATTTAACTTATATGCAGAGTACATCATTCAAAATGCTGGGCTGGATGAAGCACAAGCTGAAATCAAGATTGCCGGGAGAAATATCAATAACCTCAGATATGCAGATGACACCACCCTTATGGCAGAAAGTGAAGAGGAACTGAAGAGCCTCCTGATGAAAGTGAAAGAGGAGAGTGAAAAAGCTGGCTTAAAACTCAGCAGTCAAAAAATGAAGATCATGGCATCTGGTCTGATCACTTCATGACAAATAGATGGGGACACAATGGAAACAATGAGAGACTTTATTTTCTTGGGCTCCAAAATCACTGCAGATAGTGACTGCAGCCATGAAACTAAAAGATGCTTGCTCCTTGGAAGAAGTTATGACAAACCTGGGCAGTATATTAAAAAGCAAAGACATTACTTTATCGACAAAGGTCTATATAGTCAAAGCTATGGTTTTTACAGTAGTCATGTATGGATGTGAGCATTGAACCATAAAGAAAACTGAGTGCTGAAGAATTGATGCTTTTGAACTGTGGTGTTGGAAAAGACTCTTGAGAATCCCCTGGGCTGCAAGGAGCTCAAATCAGTCAATCCTAAAGGAAAACAGTCCTAAATATTCATTGCAAGGGCTGATGCGGAAGCTCCAATACTTTGGCCATCCCTCAGAAAAGACCCTGATGCTGGGAAAGATTGGGGGCAGGAGGAGAAGGGGATGACAGAGGATGAGATGGTTGGATGGCATCACTGACTCAATGGACATGAGTTTGAGCAAGCTCCAGGACTTGGTGATGGACAGGGAAGCCTGGCATGCTGCGGTCCATGAGGTCGCTGAGTGGGACATGACTGAGCAACTGAACTGAAGACACAAGCTTTGCTATCGTGACTGTGGCTGAGGGCCTGTGTCAGCAGTGTCCACCACACTCACACTGCTGTGGGCTAATGCCGCCCTTCATCTTACAGGACTGACACCGTCCCCAGTAAGCACTCACTCCCAGCCCTCCCCAGCCCCTCGGGCCACTCTCTGTGAGTCTGTGCGTCTCAGGTCTCTGCTGGAGGCAGTATCCCTTTATGGCCATCCTGCTCTGACAGGCTCACTTCACTGGGCAAAGCGTCCTCAGCATCCACCCACGTGACAACACGTGCAGGGACCCCTCCCTTCAAAGGCGGAACTGCGCTCCGCTGCATTGACTTACACAGCTCAATGTGTTTACTTTCAAAACTTCTTCTGGAAAACTCCACCCTCCCAAGGTGTTCCTGGGCTCCGGCAGGAGGGACGGGCAGAAGTGTCTCACGAGGCCAGAAGCACAGCAGGTGCTCAACAGAGACATTTTAATAAACTCACTGAAGTCTCCTGGAAACCTAAAAATTAGAGCAAGGCGAGAGGCAGGACTCTCTCGGGAGCAGATTCTTGTTCACATAAGCAGGGTGAAGGTCGAGAAGCCCCTGAGGCTGCGTGAAGAGAGCACAGTCTGCAGCAGCTCCTGTGTGTCCTCCCAGGGCGCCGGTCACCCTCCCCTCGCGGAGTCACTCCAGGGATGAGGTGCTTATGGGCGGCCTCTGAGCGCTGCCCTCAGGAAAGTATGAGAAGGGAGCACCTTGGGCTGACTGCTTCCTTACCGCGAACGTGGAAGCACTCAGCTGTGTGTTACTGAACTCACTGAATCCTCTGTGTACAGTAAGAGTATACCAATTCTCACCACTGCTTGCTCACTTCAGGCCACGTGAAGACTATTTCTGCTCTCCTCAGGCTCACTCTGGGGCACGGATGGGTACGTGCAGGAGGTGCAGCCTCCTAAAGGAGATGAACCTGCAGGAACCCCTTCAAGGACCAGGAGCAGCCCAAACAAGGGACCTATTTCTCCTTTCCCTCCACCCAGGTTCTTGGCATGCTTGTCTGGCACATTTATAGAGACTAGGCTTCTACAGAGTGACCTCAACACACAGGCCCAGCTGCCTGGGCTTCAGGCAGTTCTGACCAGTCAAGACTGCTAGTGAGCAGGGCTCGGGAGCCAGAGCCTGGGGGCTGGGGGCGGGCAGAGGCAGGTCCAGCGGCTGGCGGTCAGACCCCAGGGCACATGGTCAGCAGAGGTCAGCAAGCACACGGAGGGCTGCGGGGACTGAGAGTGCAGGTCCACCCTGTCCTGAGTCAGCGCCTGTGGGGCGGCCCCCAGGATGGGCCCTAGGGCTCTGCACCACAGAAGCACCCACCCTTTTCCCATTTAGGAGACCCATCTCCACCTACTGAGAGGAGCTGGAAAAGAGGGGGATGGAAGCAGGACCAACAAGAGTTTAGAGCCCACAAAACTGTTTACAGTAAGTCAGTAAATCTCTGCTGATCAAATTAAAAAATATGTATCAACCCACTGCTGGAGGAGGACATGGCAATCCATTCCAGTATTCTTGCCTGGAGAATCCCACGGACAGAAGAGCCTGGCGGGCTACAGTCCATGGGCCTACAAAGAGTCAGACAGACTGAGGTCACTTAGCATGTACGCATCACCAACTGGCCTGCCCCGCTGTGTCAGAGGTTGATGTTTACCTATCCATTCATTGTTCTGAAAACAGATTTTCCCTTAAAATACAGACAGGTATCTATGTTGTTGGGGGTCATCTAAGTGTTTCAGGAAACCCGTGCTGCTTCTGCCCAGGTGTCATCTCAGCCCCCATCCACCTCCTCCTGGGAGACCTGAGACTATCTGGATCATCCACCTGCCTATGGAAACCCTCTCAAGTCCAGGCTGGAAGAAGACTTCGGGGTTTCTCACCCTCATCACGTCTTGAGCTGACATGATCAGCAAATGAGACAGTCCTTGCTGTAGGGACAAAGCAAATGCTGTAAATTCTGAGCAAACACTCAGAATTCAAAATCTTTGAGTTCATAATAATACTCAAAAAAGAGAAAGAGAAAAGAAAGGAAGAGTCTTGATAGCTAGAGGCTAAGAAATCTGGAAGGACTGGTCCCATTAGAACATCACCGTTTACAAAACCAGCACAATGACTACATCACACAAGGGTCTGGGTGAAGTTTGCTGGCCAACAAGTTGCTTATGCAGAGCTGAGCTGTCACCTGACCTAGGAGGCTGTCTACTGATGGGAACGGGGGTCGTTAAGACTAGTGCCACGATTCAGCATCACTGAGAGTGAAGACACCCGCCACCCTGTGCCTCACCATACGAGGTGACCTGAAAGACACAGGACCCCTGAGAAGAATTCCTGCCAAAATGGTTTAGCCTGAGTCCAATCCAGATATGACTTTCTGTGTGGAGAAAACAGGCAGAAGGAGCAAACTAAAGACCTGCTTGGACTCTGTCAAGAGACACCACGTTTAAAGACACAGAAGTGATGAAATAACAAAAGGCCAGCACATGAAACTTGACCGAGTCCTGGTTTGAAAAGTTAAGTAAACGTTGCAAAGGCTAGGAAAGTTGAAAAAGTCATAAAAGATGTTCTTGGAAGAACTAGAGAAGCTGCACTGGGGACAGAACATCACAGGATATTATGGAATGACTGCTAATTAAGTGAACACGAGAATCTTAGCCATTTTCATGCATCTCCCCCACGGCCATGGCGCCACGTCCCTGTCACTGCTCTTGCCAGCAGCCTCGGCTGAGACACACGCTGAGCCCATGTGTGCCACCGCCCTCCTGGGGCCCACGGGCTCCTTGAGACCCCGGGGCCCCCACTTCACTCTCCTGGAAGATCCTGCTCATCTTAGGTGGCTCTGCCTCTTCCTTCCCCACAGTGACCGTGGACTGTGGGCACCGGTACGATCAGCCCCCAGGCTGGTTCCAATGGGACCAGTTCCTTAAACTTTCTCCATTCTCGGCGACTTTGGACTCTTTCCTCCAGTCCTTGGCAGGTGAATCTACCTAATTCATTACAAGTTGCTTCCCTCAGGAACCCCCCTGACTTCTCAGCACTGGCTGGATAGCCTCCTGGCGTGCCCCCAGCACCCTGCACACCCCTGAGGGTGTACTTGCCCTGGTGCTGCAGCGGGACCTGCACTGGATGATCGATTCCAAGGTGCAGACATCCCGGCAGCACCGGCCCCTTCTAGGCTGTCAGTGAACACGGGTCAGGGGAGGCGGGTGGCCAGCCCGCCCCTGAGGGCACCCCCTCATTCCAGCTTCCTGGCCAGCCGCCCCTTGTGGTTTGCTCAGCTCCTGTGACAAGGGCTTCACGTGTCCACAGGGGCCCATTCCCTTTCCTCATCCATGTGTCTGCCTTCTGGTGAACTCTGCACCACCTGACTTCTGGAAGAATGCACGCCCGAGCATGTCTGACACCTGAAGTCAGTTCCGGGCGAGCTCCTCTGTCCCAGGTGTTTCCTCACTGGACAGTGAGGCATGCCCTCCCTCCGTTCTGGTGGCAGCTCTGCTGTGTCCACCCATGTGGGGCAGAGCCACACCCTGGGACACCTTCCAGGCTGGCAGATGGATGGTCAGGCGATCAGAGTCACCCACCTCCGGGATGTCCACTCCACCACCACCACCACCCTTTTTGTAAAGAAAGCTGTTTTCAAATAGCCCTCTGCTTTCATAGACTCAAGATCTAGGGGTATGCTATGTCTATAAACAGAAATGTGGGTGCACGGCATTGTGTGATCTGAGTAACTCCAAGCTCCATCACAGAATCCTGGCTTTTCTTTCTGAATAGTCACAGGCTGAGTCTCAGAATCAGGCTATACAGCTCTTCCTGTGGTGAACGCCAGTCTCGCTGGATTACGCCTGATCATTAGAATCTACTCCTTTCCTGACTGAAAACCAGACAGCACTTTCCACCCCAGTCTTGCGGCATCTCTTTGCTTTCTCTAACTCCTCCTGCCAGCGTGTCAGTGACTAGACCTACAAGCTCCTCAGCCCCTGGCAAGGATTCATCTGCAAATTTAAACTCATTTAGAGCCAATTATGCTGTCAGACCACCTCCTGGCCTATCTCAGGCCTCAGCTCCCTCCACAAACATGTGCTCCCCTCTGCATGTCAGTGGATCTCTCTCCTTGGCAGGGCTGCAGGCGGCCTGGGGGGGGGGGTCTCCTTTCTCCGAGGCTCACAATCCCCTAGGGGCTCTGGTCCCACTGACTAAACTTCATCTGCTCGATTCCCCATGACCCAGCCCCCTCTGGTCTCCGCCTCATGTTTGTGGGGCAGTTTGGGTATGCAAGCCCAGCCCTGGACAGTCCCTTCTGGAGCCTGGGGCAGGCAGGGCAGTGGAGCTGACTGAGGACAGTGACCCAGTCCTGTGGGCACCCCTACAATCACCCCCTAGGCTTAGCTTCCCTGGGAGCCCGACCATGAACCCTAGGAAAAGACACAAGGCAAGCAGAAGAGCCATGTTCAATCACACGCTAGCTGAGAGGCAGATTCGGAGTGAGAGTGCAGAGCTCTCGCACTTGAGTGTGTGCAGGGCAGGGCTCCAGAGGGCAGAGCCCCCCCAGTGCCCACCCACAGCTGAGCAGCACCCCTGGGCCTGGCAGCCTCAGTGCACATTGGTTCCAGCAGCGTCGGAGCAGCTGAGCTTAGGCTGCTGGAACCAGAGCAGGTGTGTCTCTCTATCCCAGTGGCCATGTGTCACTGAGAATCACCCAAACACCATCAGCTCCACTAGGCCCCAGCCTTGCTGTCTGTAAATGGGGGCAGGATCCTGGTCACTTCGTGGAGTGTTCTGAGGACTCAGTGGGCTAATGGACACACCCAGTCCTCAGTGCTTGGCACACATTAGATAAACATCAGCTATCACGATCTCTGACATGCCACACTTAACTTTTATCATTTACACTAAATCCATATGCTTGCTTCTTGATCACCATTCATCTCTCTTCTGGCTTTTTGCAACCTTTGGTCTCTTCCACATATGCAGATGGAATTTTCACCACACTCCCAACTTTAATAAAATAACTGAAGCTCTCCCCTTCCTCAAAGGGGCATCGTGGCGTTGTGGCTGACCAAGCTATGGCGTAAACACATCCTCTCTTAGCGCCCTGCAGGCTGAGACTTCCCCACTGTGGGGGCTACTCAGATGTCATTATTATGGGGGCCTCTGTTTTGTTGTTGATGGATGAACTGCAGTCAAAACTTTATTCAAAACACAGCTGGTTGATGCTAATGGATACATGATATCCAGGTATGTTTTCCTGTTTAAAAAGCCCTGGATGGCAAAATTCAAAGAGGAGTGTGTGGCAGCTGCATCCACAGATAACCATGGCTCCCACCACACAACATAAAGGAGCTGGGTGTTAGCATCTTTCAGGGAAAAAACCAGGTGTCTTGTTTATGAACCAGAAATGCACATGTCCAGAGCACGTGCTTTGGACAGGTTATTTTACCATTGTCCATCTGTCACCTAGAGTGTTTTGCTCTGAGTTGAGAAGGTTAGATGACAGTTGGCCTTGTGCTCAGAAGGGAGCTTCTGCTTGGGAGGCGTGCTGTCTTCCAGGGCAGCCTTGGAGCTGCCACGGGAGCTGCTCAAACCCCAGATGGAAGTTCCCTGAGGGCCCAGAGAGCCGGGCAGAGAAGAGAACACAGGATGGAGTGGCTGTGGCTGCGGGGAAGTGGTCCAGAAGGTCCACCCCCCAACGATGGTGGGATCTTGGGTGAGGCAGATGCAGAGGGGAACAGAGAACCAGAGTGGGTGAGGCCTGATGTCTGGGCAGCAGCAGCAGGCTGATTTGGTTGGAGGAAAGGGAGCTTTGGCGGAAGCGGGGTAGCTGGGATGGCAGATCTGGCCCAGGAGGATGGGTCTTGGCTCAAGGCGGAAGCACCTTGCTCAGCCTACACAGAGTGCTTGACAGAGCCAGGATGCACTGCAGGCATCTTACAGGTCCCGGGGGACAGCGGTGAGCACGACACTGTAGTGCAGGATGTCTTACGCAGGGCGAACTCGAATGGGAAGAACTCCCAAGTGGGGAGATGGCTGAAGATGCTAACACAGTTGTTGAGTGGAGAGATTTTTAAATGCTGACAGAATTAGATATTTTTCAAGTTCATTTACCTAAAACATTGTGAAAGGAGACTTAACTCATTGAATTTGAGGCTTAGGAGAGACGGGAGGGTGACACCACTGCAACCAAAAGTGACCAGAAAAATAATTACTTTCCCCAAATGTGCACAGTTCAATCCATTCCCCAGATTGTTTAAAGACCTGAGGATATATTCTAAAATGTAACAGCTTCTGGGTTGCAGACCATTCAAAATGAAGTCCTGTAATACTTTTAGAGTGTACAATTTAATGAATGGCTTAATCATAATATACAGAATACCTACTTCTTCTCTGTTCAATGGTGCAGACTATTACACAATGGTTTGTGAGGTTTTTTTGGTTGATGAAGATCAAGATCTTTGCAAGAGAATTCTAAGAAGGCCCCAACCCCCATGGCAACACTGCCTGGTGGAGACTCGTGATTTCCTGATGGAGCAGGAGTCAGGACCTTCCTGCTAAGGAAGTCATGGCGTTCTGGAGGGCAGAGGGTTCTTTGTTCCACGTTGAAGACTCGACAGGACACACACCCTAGTCCCCAAGCACGCACTACTTCAGGTCTTATCTTTTGTTCTTCAGGATGCATGAACATGAGCTGCAGTTATGTTATGAAAACACAACATCTCACAGGAGCCAAAGGTTCCCAGTGCTACAGCTTCTGTACTGCAAGCCTCTGAATTCTGCCATGAAGACAGGACAGTAATCAAACCCTTCAAATACATTAGGCGCATTGATGTGGACAATGCTCAGTCTCCCTGAAATCATGCCAGGACCCTTGTGGTCTGCTTGGAGACCTCTGTGGCGTTTCCACACAGACCTCTGCCAAGCGAGGGGTGGGGGGCTACCCTGGAGCTGATGGAGAGGAGACAGCAAGCCCACTGCCCCCCACCCCCCACTCTAGCTCCTGGTTTCCTAGGAGTCTTTACATCTCTAGTGCTTACTGCACTGACCTGGAATAAGGTCACGTGAGCCTGGCTAGATGCCCTCTCATGATACTAACTCTCAGAGCAGAAAGACACCACAACAGACAGAAACCGTCTGGCCTTGTTTTCCTCTGTCAGCATGAAGGTGGTAATAGCAGCGTTTGGTCCGGGGTCTGGTAGGATCGTGTGGCAAGGCCCCTGCTGCAGGGGCATCTGCAGGTGCCAGGGGCCAGCGCCTCTGGCCCCCCTGCCCCGTCCGGGTTCCTCTCTGTGGGGGAGCAGGCGTGCTGCACAGACACCCGAGTTCGGCAGCACCAGGCCGGGTTTCCCACCAGGTCAGCCTGTGGCTGTGAACAGAAGCGCCTTCTGTACGGATTTGAGAAGCACTTACACTAACAGGCTGCATGCAGAGGATGGGCTTAGGTTCACACTCTGGAACAAATGCCTGAAGCCAGACAGGAGGTGCGGGAGAAGGGCTGGGCGGAGGTTTAAGGAGACTTTCCTTCCAGGACGCCCAACCCAGACCCGCTGCTGCCTCGTTCCTTTTCACTTACTTTGCTCCCTGCAGGTGCCTCGGCTGAATCGTCATGGTGTTTGTCTCTGTGGACATTCCTCAGATGGAGCCGGTGGGAGAGCCCACGGCTGCCGCATCCCCCCTCCACCAGCTCCATGACCGTGTGGGTCATTTACAGTGCAAAACGGGAGATGCAGAGTCTGACTCTCCAGCCCCCATGAGGGCCAGACACAGCCATGACAAAGAGCAACAGCCACACAAGTGTAAAGCACAGCCCCACTGCGCAGCCAGTGAGGCCTCAGTGACATAAAAACCATGTATTAGTTGATCTGTGACCACAGAGGCAAGAATATACAATGGAGAAAAGACAGTCTCTTCAATAAGTGCTGCTGGGAAAACTGGACAGATACATCTAATTTCATTTAGAACTCTCTAACACCATACACAAAAATAAACTCAAAATGGATTAAAGAGCTAAATGTAAGACCAGATACTAGAAAACTCTTAGAGGAAAACATAGGCAGAACACTTTGACATAAATTGCAGCAATTTCTTTTTGGATCCACCTCCTAGAGTAATGAAAATAAAAACAGAATAAACAAATGGGACCTAATTAAACTTAAAAGCTTTTGCATGGCAAAGGAAACCATAAACAAATCGAAAAGACAATCTAAAGAATGGAAGAAAATATTTGCAAATGAAGCAACTGACAAGGGATTAATCTCCAAAATATACAAACAGCATATGCAGCTCAATATAAAAAAAACAAACAACCCAATTTAGAAAATGGGCTGAGGATGTAAACAGACATTTCTCTGAACAAGACACAGAGATGGCCAAGAGGCACATGAAAAGATGCTCAACATTGCTAAATATTAGAGAAGTGCACATCAAAACTACAATGAATTACCACCTCACACCAGTCAGAACGGCCATCACAAGAAAGTCTACAAACAATGACTCCTGGAGAGGCTGTGCAGAAGAGCATACCCTCCTACACTGATGCTGGGAATGTAAATTGGTGCAGCCGCTATGGAGAAAAGTAATGCACCCCAATGTTCATAGCAGCACTGTTTACAACAGCCAAGACATGGAAGCAACTTAAATGTGCATCAACTGATGAATGGATAAAGATGTGGTACATATACACAATGCAGTGTTACTCAGGCATAAAAAAGAATAAAAAATGCCATCTGCAACAACATGGTGGCAACTGGAGATTATCACACTAAGTGAAGTGAGTCAGAGAAACACAAATATTGTATGATATCGCTCATAAGTGGAATCTAATGTTTAAATGATACAAGTGAACTTATTTACAAAACAAAAACTGACTCACATATTTTGAAAACAAATATGGTTATCAAAGGGGAAATAAGGGGAGGAGGGATAAATTAGGAGCTTGGGGTTCACACACACACACATTTCTATAATCAACAAGAACCGACCGTACAGCACAGGGAACTGTACTCAATAGTCTGTAATAACCTGCACGGGTAAAGAATCTGAAAGAGAATGAATATCTGTGTATGTGTAACTGAAGCACTCTGCTGTGCACCTGAAGCTCACAAAACACCATAAATCAACTACACTTCAGTAAAATGCTTGAAAAGACCTAAAACTAAAAAATAAAATAAAAAATTACAAAGCACATATTAACTTAGAACTTCAAATGCTCGACTAATCATTGGAGATCAGTTTCCATGGAGATGTCAGGGTAAGAACCTAGTAAATGTCATATCAGGTCAAGTTAATAACCCTTGTGCCTTTGACACTAGTACTTTGATGTTCAAAGTGAGCATTTAGAATAATTTGAAAAGTATTAAACAGTCCCTCCAGCTTACATTATGAAATATCCGTTACATCTCTATCACCTAAAAACATCTCAGGCTCTTTTGAAGTTATTTCTATATTCACCCTTCATTACCTTTGCAGGAGTAACCAGCTCTAACACCTATCATACTTCCCCAGTCCTTAGTTTAAAAACTTCCCTTTCCATCATGAAATTATTATTTTAAACCATAAAAGAACAACAGAAAGCCAGGAGAGAATGAGAAATGAGAGTTCAGTATCATAAAGCCAATTTCTGGTTGCTTGGACTCAAGTCCCCAGATGGAAGATAAGATTCGGACAGACATGGGAAGGTAGGGAAGCTGTCTGTGCATGTATGGACACGCACACGCAGCCACAGGCTGGACAGGGGGAGACAGCAACCAAGACTCTTTCTGCTTATCTCACAGGCTGTCTGCTGCTTGTAAATCAAGACGTGCTGAGGGCAGAAGCCACTGGACTTGAATGGACGGTGACCACGGGGCAGGGTCTGCGGGACTCTGCACTTCTCCTGCCAGGCGGAGCTCACTGTTGCTGACCACAGACAGGTAGCCATCCTGTCCTCTGTTCTACACAC
>SJYF01000788.1:353592-366632 GCA_006410515.1 Procapra przewalskii | reverse complement strand
TATAGTATGTAAGCATTTTATGAACAGCTGCTAAATTGAAATATATCAGCCTTTACAGTATTTTCAGTACAATAAAGCCTCATGCAAAGATGGCAAATATTATATTAATAATCATAAATTAACAATCATATTGAATACTTTTTGCATTCTATTATTAAACAATGAAATTTTAACTAAAAAAACAGCAGGAGGGAATATATGGAGATATTTGATTTGTATTAAACACTAAATTCTCAGCAACAAGTGATAATTGGAACCACAGAAACAGGGAGAGATTGCTAGAATTAAAAAAGCCCGTTATTGACTTCGGAAAGTAGCTGCATTTTCCCTGAATATCCAAGCCCTTGTTTTTTCCTCCTTTATCTATAATACTGCATTTCAGAGATGCTGTGAATATATTTGGATCAACAGAAAATGAGAGAGTGGGCCAGATACCGTGTATTTTTTATTGTGGTTAGAGCTCTTCTTTTACTGTTTTTTTTTTTTTTTTAATCTCTTCTACCTTCTGCTTTCTGCCTCCAGCTCAGGATATTTCACTTTCTATCACACGCATTTACCAGATTCTTGATGTACTCATCTCTCTCTGCTCTCAGCAGGGCCTTGGAAACACAAAAGGAAATTGTTTAGGAGTATGAATGCATTAAAGCAAGAATTGGCAAGCAGCCAGAGAACTGTCTTGGAATGATAGGTAGTTGACAGAAGGCCATGGACATTTTACGAAAAAGCACAGGAAGCTAGATTTCCGTCATTAAGTACACAAGTGGTCGGAAGGTGGTCCTGGATTTCGATGTCAATTACTACATTCTGTGCGGAAGGTCATGAGTCTCAACACTGAGGATTTAGCAGTCATCACACTCAAGAGACCTGTCTTTCTGGTTGTCAGTTTTGTTCCCATTACCTGACTCAGAGCCCCAGGCCTCTCACCAGATGCAGCTCTGCTGGCCCCACTTCTGTGTGGCCTTTGGTTTGCTGTCACAGGTAAAGCACCTGCTAGGACAGTCTTGCACTGGAAATATTTTTCTGGTTTTGTAGATCAGTCTTTTGAGCCCTTTTTGCTCTGTAGGTCCCATGATGTACTTTGATAGCGTATCTCCGTCTCCCGGGAATGTACAGTCTATGAGTGCTGGCAGGTTTTGTATGTTTTTTCCTCAACTCCTTATAAAGTCAGAATGAGGCAGGAGCTCTAGGCTCAAGGTGAGCTATCTTTTCATCTTCTAACTGAACAGTTCACATGCAATATCTGTAAATACCTTCTTTCTGAGAAATCCAACCTTTAAACAGGCAAATACATTTAAAAACTTTAATATCTATATATGATATATATATAGTATATATATATCATATATATGTATTAGAAAATGAAAACTATTATGAAGAAAATTAAAGGATAAGATACTGGAGAATGATGATAATTTATATAAGTTGATCGACTTTTTCTGAACACTGACTTTTGAGGAAAGCTCTCAGTTCTCATAGCAGGTCATGCCCCGCTTGAATGTAAGTTCAGCAGGGCAAGGGTTATTACTTATCTCCACTTTCTAAACGCAGTGCCCCAAATGGTGCTGATATATATTGATAAGCAAAAATACTTCTTGGAAAATATTTGGTAAATCAAGTAATATTCTGTTCTGCTTTCTCTTTTTAAAAAAGCATGCAACTTGAAGTGGAAATATTCCTATATAAAGTGGTTAATTATAAAATCTGTTTCTAAGAGTTTTGTGCTCAGTTATACAGATATGTTGGCTGATTGGAGGAATTTATCACCAAAAAAGATTGTTTTTGTTAAAAAAACAAGGTATCCACAAACATGGCAGAGTAATGCAGTGGACACAGTGGAAATGGAGAGAGAGCTGCTCTTTATGCTTCAGTTCAATTCTTCAGTTCAATTCTTTGGATCTGGTCCAATTTCTTCTGGCTTGTGAGAGAATAACTGCTTCTCCACTCAGAAGTAGCAAAAAAATTTTCTCCAGTGAATTTCCTTTTCTCTTGAAAGGAGGGAGGTCCACAGATATCAGATTCAGGCTTTCTCAGAATCTGCCTGAGAGATATGTGACTTACATATAAAATGATAAAGAATCATGCCAAGCAAGCACTGGGGAACTTTGGAGTTTAATAGGTTTTTGAATCTTTTATCTCTAATCAGTACTGCAAATTGACCTAGTTCCAAATGGTCAAGGTAAAGCATTTTTGTAGTATATATTTAAAATCCTATTTTGATTTCAAGAAATTGTGTTTAAAGGCATACAGAACAGAAAGATGAAGAAGACTGGAATAAGGGTCTGGCAGAGGACATAACAGAAATTGAATAAAATTTGAGGCATAATTGATGTTCAATTGTTTTCTGTTCCTAAGCATATAAAATCAAATTAATCTAAATATGTCTTTAGAGCTAAATTATATACATATTTTATGCATAATTTTATGAAGTGAATTTAGGATAATTTATAACCATATTGCCTTATTTCTTTTTTTTTCAAATCCTAATGTTTGTTTAAATGTGTTACACTCTTTTGTTATACATTTTTTGACATGCTATCAAGATTATTGCACCTCAAAATAGGTGGAGAACTACGCTTTAAGTGTCTGTTTCCATCCAGTCACTTTGCAGACATCTATTTTCCTCTTCATTCACCATCAGGCAAGGTAGGAAAGTATGACTATATGTAAATCATTTAAAGACAAATTGGTTTAAATAATAAATAGGCCAAAATGATTAATCATGTAAAAATGAATATTTCTAGACAGAGATTTTTTAATGCTATATATTAGTCATTAAAATAAGTTCCCTGCTAGAGATAACAGGTTGAACAG
The DNA here is from genome assembly GCA_006410515.1 of Procapra przewalskii. Taxonomy (NCBI): domain Eukaryota; kingdom Metazoa; phylum Chordata; class Mammalia; order Artiodactyla; family Bovidae; genus Procapra; species Procapra przewalskii. The sequence continues at coordinate 363,821 of SJYF01000788.1, read as the reverse complement.
AAGATTTTTTTCTTTTTTTGTGTGTATAATAGTAAAAATTTAAATGGAATCATTAGATGATACTCATTCTTATAGCAAAAATGCATGCAGTTCTCCTGAGTAGTTTTTTACCGTTCTCCTGGTGGGAGACCTAGACTAACTGAAGCAGGACCTATGCTCCCAGGATGGGAAAGAGAGGTAATCACTGTCTGATTATATAAATACAACTTCAGGACAGCCATTGACTCCTTCTTTTATTGTTTTAGTGGATGGAAGTATAAAATACAGCCCAGAAAAGTGACTTAAAGTATGCAGAGAAAAATAGCACATAAAGCACACAGATGTAAATTCATGCACATACCTGGTGACTCAGGTATTTCAACTTTAAATATGGCGCTGACTTCTGTCTCCTTCTGAGGGGAAAACACATGATATTATGTATGTGGAACAAGTGACAAATGATAGGAAATTTTTACTTTCTTATGCTGTAAGTCATATCTTTGCTGTTCCATTTTACATTATTCATGGTAAATTTGTAAACACATCGCGCTTAGCTACTCATTTCATGTTCCTGTTTTATTTCTGACTTTTTAAAACATGAAAATTTATAAATAAGTATATGTATATATACATAATATATGTCACTGCATATATATTATTTACATTTTACAGTGTTTAGATGATTCTCTAGAGCAATAGTTTTCAAATGTGTTATAAATATAAATAACTAATCTTAATATGAAAGCATATTTGGAATTTTAATTTTTGAAATAGAAAAAGTGGTGCAGGACCCTCAGGATTTAGTATATTGCTCCCTTTTACTAGGGAAATGTTAATATGCATTAGATGGGACCAGATGCCATGATCTTTGTTTTCTGAATGTTGAGCTTTAAGCCAACCTTTTCACTCTCCTCTTGCACTTTCATCAAGAGGCTTTTTAGTTCCTCTTCACTTCTGCCATAAGGGTGATTGGAAGGAAAGTTATTGGCCAACCTAGATAGCATATTGAAAAGCAGGACATTACTTTGCCAATAAAGGTCTGTCTAGTCAAGGCTATGGTTTTTCCAGTGGTCATGTATGGATGTGAGAGTTGGACTGTGAAGAAAGCTGAGCACTGAAGAATTGATGCTTTTGAACTGTGGTGTTCAAGAAGACTCTTGAGAGTCCCTTGACTTGAAGGAGATCCAACCAATCCATTCTAAAGGAGATCAGCCCTGGGATTTGGAATGATGCTAAAGCTGAAACTCTAGTACTTTGGCCACCTCATGTGAAGAGTTGACTCATTGGAAAAGACTCTGATGCTGGGAGGGATTGGGGGCAGGAGGAAAAGGGGACGACAGAGGGTGAGATGGCTGGATGGCATCACCAAGTCGATGGACATGAGTTTGAGTGAACTCCGGGAGTTGGTGATGGACAGGGAGGCCTGGCGTGCTGCGATTCATGGGGTCACAAAGAGTCGGATACGACTGAGTGACTGAACTGAATATGCACTGAATTAGAGAAATACACACTTTAGGTCCTAGTTTAAAAAGTTAGCTTTCTAATGTGGAGATTACGTCCCCTGAGTCATCCAAATAATTTATAACTTAACTTGATTAATATGTATGGAGCTCAGCATTTATTTTGAGTACAACCCCCATAGTAAAGTGAATTTATAAGTACAGAAGTAAATTTTATAAACAAATATATAAAATTTCCTAAACGAAAAATAAAAATGCAGTGAAAGACTTTATATCAGAAACCATCTCTATGTTCCATACAAAAGAGCATACATAAAATAGAGACATACAGAAAGGTTAAAAATTAAAAAAAAAAAACACACCTAAAATAAAATAGTGACCATAAATCTAACCAGCCATGATATACATCAAGCTTAAAATGTATTATATAATATAAAGAAGACCTTATAATGCTGAAGGCAAAAATTTGCAATGAAGAAAATTATTAATATCTGAGTATTGTCATGCAAAATAATTGCATAACGATGAAAGTAATGAGATGCAGGAAGAATCAGAAGATATCAATTAGAAGAAATTAGCACAAATCTTACAGTCTTAAGACAGAATTAATAGAAAAAGAATGTTAGAAATGAAAGACAATGAGAGCATAATCAACCTAGTGGGTCTTAGAGATACATAGTGAACTCCAAGCCACAGCAATGAAGAAGGCCCACTGGACATTTACAGACACACTGGCAATATCGTAAGTCAGAGGGGAAATCTCCATAAACTTAAAAATAAAAAATATTTCCAGGTTTTAAGGAATCTCCACACTGTTCTCCATAGTGGCTGTACTAGTTTGCATTTCTACCAACAGTGTAAGAGGATTCCCTTTTCTCCACACCCTGTCCAGGATTTATTGCTTGTAAACTTTTAGATCATAGCCATTCTGACTGGTGTGAAATGGTACCTCATTGTGGTCTTGATTTGCATTTCTCTGATAATGAGTGATGTTGAGCATCTTTTCATGTGTTTGTTAGCCATCTGTATGTCTTCTTTGGAGAAATGTCTATTTAGTTCTTTGGCCCATTTTTTGATTGGGTTGTTTATTTTTCTCTAATTGAGCTGCATAAGTTGCTTGTATATTTTTGAGATTAGTTGTTTGTCAATTGCTTCATTTGCTGTTGTTTTTTCCCATTCTGAAGGCTGTCTTTTCACCTTGCTTATAGTTTCCTTTGTTGTGCAGAAGCTTTTAATTTTAATTAGGCCCCACTTGTTTATTTTTGCTTTATTTCCATTATCCTGGGAGGTGGATCATAGAGGATCCTGCTGTGATGTATGTCAGAGAGTGTTTTGCCTATGTTCTCCTCTAGGAGTTGTATAGTTTCTGGTCTTACATTTACATCTTTAATCCATTTTGAGTTTATTTTTGTGTATGGTGTTAGGAAGTGTTCTAGTTTCATTCTTTTACAAGTGGTTGACCAGTTTTCCCAGCACCACTTGTTAAAGAGAGTGTCTTTTCTCCATTGTATATTCTTGCCTCTTTGACAAAGATAAGTTGTCCATAGGTGTGTGGATTTATCTCAGGGCTTTCTATTTTGTTCCATTGATCTATATTTCTGTCTTTGTGCCAGTACCATACTGTCTTGATGACTGTGGCTTTGTAGTAGAGCTTGAAGTCAGGCAGGTTGATTCCTCCAGTTCCATTCTTCTTTCTCAAGATTGCTTTGTTCTAGCTATGTGAAAAATACTGTTGGTAGCTTGATAAGCACTGTTTATAATAGCCAGGACATGGAGCAACCTAGATGTCCATCAGCAGATGAATGGATAAGAAAGCTGTGGTACATATACACAATGAGTATTGCTCAGCCATTAAAAAGAATACATTTGAATCAGTTCTAATGAGGTGGCTGAAACTGGAGCGTATTATGCGGAGTGAAGTAAGCCAGAAAGAAAAACACCAATGCAGTATACTAATGCATATATATGGAATTTAGGAAGACGGTAACAATAACCCTGTATGTGATAGAACAAAAGAGACATATAGAACAGATGTGTAGAACAGTTGTTTGGACTCAGTGGGAGAGGGCAAGGGTGGGATGATTTGGGAGAATGGCATTGAAACATGTATAATATCATATATGAAATGAATCACCAGTCCAGGTTCGATACAGGATACAGAATGCTTGGGGCTGGTGCACTGGGATGGACCAGAGGGATGGTATGGGGAGGGAAAAGGGAGAGGGGTTCAGGATGGGGAAAACTTGTACACCTGTGGCAGATCCATGTCAATGTATGGCAAAACCAATACAATATTGTAAAGTAATTAGCCTCCAATTGAAATAAATAAATAAATTTTAAAAAAAGAACAACTCTAAGAATCCACCTGAGACCTGGTTTGTGAAGATCCCCTGGAGAAGGGAAAGGCTACCCACTCCAGTATTCTGGCTTGGAGAATTCCATGAACTGTATAGTCCATGGGGTCTCAAAGAGTCAGACACAACTGAGTGACTTTGACTTTTCACTCTCAACATCAAAAGATATACTTACTCAGTAAGAATTTAAAAACACAAAGAGCTCAAGAGACTCAAAAGTTTGAATCAGAAAAAGCACTCACCTTCTGCGGTGGCTCACACTCTGTCTATGGAGTGTTTCTCTCTGAGGAAATCCACTTCTTACCTATCACTTTGTCTCTCACTAAATTCTTCCTGTGATGAGACACTAAGAACCTGAGCCTCAGTAAGTCCAGACGCAAGGGGACACAGGTTCCATCCCTGGTCAGGAATGTAAGGTCTTATATGTCACAGAGCAGCTGAACCCTGAGCACCTCAACTACTGAGCCCTCACACCTCAAGTAGAGAGTGCATGTGTCCCAATAAAGGATCCTGCATGATGCAGTGAGGATACCAGATAAATAAATATTCTAAAAATTAAAAAAGAAAGTTTGAATCAAAATAGTAGAGGAAACTTAGTAATTCCAAAAGCAAATTTAATGGGTTATTATTGAAAAAATTAGAACTAACATGCCAGATAAACAATTTTTAAACACAATAAAACAACAATGGTGCTACTAAATAAAAACAAACACAAAAACAACAACAAGGAGCCAATTATACAGAACAAAGGAGAGTATGTTAAAAGTATAGCACATTATGGCCAAGTGGGGTTTATTCTGGAAATTTTAGGGTAATCCAGTACTATTGAATCTACTTATCTTTTGTTAAGTGATCTGATAGAAAAAAAAATCATATTATCATCTTACTAGAAGCTGAAATTTATTTCTTTAAAAAATACTCAAGAAATAGGAACAGATGGATTTTTACATGACAAAATACAAATGTTTACTCAAAAGTACATATCTTATCTATCAAAATTATTGATACTTGTTCAAAATTCCAAGGAATGGCTGACCTATATTTTGCTATTATTTAGCAAGAAGAGATAAGAAAGACTTCCTCAGTGATCAAAGAAAAGAAATAGATGGAAACAACAGAATGGGAAAGACTAGAGATCTCTTCAAGAAAATTAGAGATACCAAAGGAACATTTCATGCAAAGATGGGCTCAGTAAAGGACAGAAATGGTATGAACCTAACAGAAGCAGAAGATATTAAGAGGTGGCAAGAATACACAGAAGAACTGTACAAAAAAGTTCTTCACGACCAAGATAATCACAAAGGTGTGATCACTCACCTAGAGCTAGACATCCTGGAATGTAAGTCAAGTGGGCCTTAGAAAGCATCACTAAAACCAAAGCTAGTGGAGGTGATGGAATTCCAGTTGAGCTATTTCAGCTCCAAAAGATGATGCTGGGAAAGTGTTGCACTCAGTATGCCAGCAAATATGGAAAACTCAGCAGTGGCCACATGACTAGAAAAGGTCAGTTTTCATCCCAATCCCAAAGAAAAGCAATGCCAAAGAATCCTCAAACTACTGCACAATTGCACTCATCTCACACGCTAGTAAAGTAATGCTCAAAATTCTCCAAGCCTGGCTTCAGCAATATGTGAACCATGAAGATCCAGATGTTCAAGCTAGTCTTAGAAAAGGCAGAGGAGCCACAGGTCAAATTGCCAACATCCATCGAATCATCGAAAAAACAAGAGAGTTCCAGAAAAACATTGATTTCTGTTTTCTTGACTATGCCAAAGCCTTTGACTGTGTGGATCACAATAGTGGAAAATTCTGAAAGAGATGTTAACACCAGACTACCTGACCTGTCTCTGAGAAACCTATATGCAAGTCAGGAAGCAACAGTTAGAACTGGACATGGAACAACAGACTGGTTCCAAATAGGAAAAGGAATATGTCAAGGCTGTATATTGTCACCCTGCTTATTTAACTTCTATGCAGAGTACATCATGAGAAACACTGGGCTGGAAGAAGCACAGGCTGGAATCAAGATTGCCAGGAGAAATATCAATAACCTCAGATATGCAGGTGATACCACCCTTATGGCAGAAAGTGAAGAGGAACTCAAAAGCCTATTGATGAAAGTGAAAGAGGAGAGTGAAAAAGTTGGCTTAAAACTCAACATTCAGAAAATGATCATGGCATCTGGTCCCATCACTTCATGTGAAATAGATGGGGAAACAGTGGAAACAGTGTCAGGCTTTATTTTTGGGGCTCCAAAATCCCTGCAGATGGTGATTTCAGCCATGAAATTAAAAGACGCTTACTCCTTGGAAGGAAAGTTATGACCAACCTAGATAGCATATTCAAAAGCAGAGACATTACTTTGCCAACAAAGGTCTGTCTAGTCAAGGCTATGGTTTTCCCAATTGTCATGTACAGATGTGAGAATTGGACTGTGAAGAAAGATGAGTGCCGAAAAATTGATGCCTTTGAACTGTTGTGTTGGAGAAGAATCTTGAGAATCCCTTGGACTGCAAGGAGTCCATTCTAAAGGAGATCAGTCCTGGATGTTCTTTGCACGGAATGATGTTAAAGCTGAACCTCCAGTACTTTGGCCACCTCATGCAAAAAGCTGACTCAATGGAAAAGATCCTGTTGCTGGGAGGGATTGGAGCAGGAGAAGTGGACGACAGAGGATGAGATGGCTGGATGGCATCACCAACTTGATGGATGTGAGTTTGAGTAATCTCAGGGAGTTGGTGACATACAGGGAGGCCTGGCTCCTGTGATTCATGGGGTCGCAAAGATTCAGATACGATTGAGTGACTCAACTGAACTTAACTGAATGTGCTTTTTGAAGTGCTAGCCAGTTAAATAAACAAGGGAATAAAACTATTAAAGGTGTAAAAGTTGTAAAGAAAGAGAATAAACGTACTTAATTTTGGAGAAAGAGGTGATATAGAATACTATAGTCATTTTTTCTTTCGTAAAGTGGATATTCATCTTGATAACATTTGGATAAGGTACCTGAGGGAGTTGAAGAGGAGAGAAAATAAGAGAAGATCACACTTAAGGCACATATTAGCACTTACTGTTCTAGCTGTCATTTCCCTCTGACCATTATCGGACTTAACTATGCAACTGCATGGTTTCCTTGGCCCTTTTAAGTGGATTTTACTTACTTTCTATTATTAAGTTGAAAAGCATATAATCTGCATCTTGTAGAATTGCCAAATTAATCCTGGATATTAGGTGTGTTAGAAGACTGGTTAATAGTCTTCGACTTCTGTATATGTTTGTTTTCATTATCCATGCACCCTATATTCCTAATTTCATCTGCCCTGAGATATAGTTGAGTCTGCTACCATTCTGTGTGGAGGTTTAATAAACAGAAATACTGTGGGCATATATAAGCATCCTAGAGAAGATTTAGGAGATGATTTTTGAAAGAAGTAGAGACATAGTTCACCATGTGCCCTTTGCTTTCTCTTTCTTGAAAATTTTATTTATTTTTTAATTGAAGGATAATTGCTTCACAGAGTTTTGTTCTTTTCTGTCAGACTGCTTTCTCTTTTTTAAGCATGTATGTCATTATTTGTGAAATTATTATCAGTCTCATACTGACTCTGTTTATGTGGGTTGAATGGAAATAACATTGACATCATGAGATAAAGTGCTCTATATAAATAAGATGTATTATTTTTACAAAAATGAATTATTTTGGACAGTTGGGAACATAACCACTTAAGGGTTGGAACATAGCAGCTGTTGAACAGCACACTTATAGAACTACAGTACAATTTGCAAAAGGGTGCCGGGATCTGCTGTCTAATTTTATTTTTTGAAACAAAATTACTGGAAGAATTTAGCTCTGCAGCACAGTGCAATTAACTAAATGGGAGCTGGCCAGGGAACAAGAGTAATAACCTCATTGCTTTCATGGTCTTAGTTTTAATTTGATACTGCAAAATGAGCTGATATACATGTTACCAAAATGGAAGACAGATTAATAATACTTAAATTAAGTTTATAGTGATCAAATCCTCTGTTTCAATCTTGGATCCCTCAGTTTTGTTTTGGTTTCTATTTTCCTATAGACAGAGTCTAAAACAGAACTTCTCTGTTGGCTCAGTGGTAAAGACACCACCTGCAATGCAGGAGACTTCCTGTAATGCAGGCAATGTGGGTTCAATCCCTGGGTTTGGAAGATCCGTGGAGAAGGAAATGGCAACCCACTCCAGTATTCTTGCCTAGGGAATCCCATGGACGGAGGAGTCTGGTGGCCTACAGTCCAAATGGTTGCAATAGTCAGATACAGCTTAGCAATAAAACCATCACCACCACCACCAAAATATTTTATGCTATTTGAACCCAGACTGATCAAATTATTGAAACCCATATCCTTTAAAAAAATGTTTGCAAAATATGATGAACTTATTTAGCTCATCAAGAGAGAAAATGTTATATGAGAGAATGGTTGTCATTATTAAAATAAATCTGTTACTTGGTACAGAAATTTTGTGTCTTCATTCAGCTACCCTATCATCAATTTCATAAACGTTAAAATAGCAGACAGAATGTGATTCAGTTATGAGAAGGAAACTTGATAAGATTCCACTAGAAAAGACTATATTATTAAACAGATTTGATTAGCTTTTATACATAAGGCATCTTTAACAATCGAATAATTGTTAACATTCAGTTGTGAAGTCTTCAACTTGATACCACCCTTCCCCATTTTATTATCAATAGATCATTTTTCCACAGTCTTAATTATGCAAACATTTTTTGAGATATGTTTTATCCAGCACCAGAATTATTCATGGGATTTATTGAACCAAAGAGCAAAAATTAATGTACTTTGGTGGAATCTGTTTCCCATAAGCCATTTGCCTCAGTGGTCCTGGCTAGTGGTATCACAGCACAGCTTGACACCACAGTGGAGGTCATCCTTAAATAAGTGAAATTCACAGAAGTATCAGAAGTCTGGAAGAAGATGAAAGGCAGGACTAACGGGAGGGCAAAACAACCTTCTTCACTTGACTTGGTTTTCTGCAACCCTTCTGAAACATGAACAACATAGCTTCCATCATGAACCTGACAATTCTACAAATGCCCAGGAATTTTGCTCTTTACCCTAAAATTGCCCAGTGGAGATCAGGATAGCGATTGCTACATCACTACCTTATTTTAACAGTATTTTCTTTAACCTTCCCATTAGATAAATTGTAAAATGAAGAGTGAGTCCAAATTTAATATGAAACTAATGAATTTAAGCTTAGGTTATGTACATTGGCCTTAGTATGAGCTGGAATTTAAAGTATTAAAGTATTCTAGGTGGAGAGGAAAAATCATATTGCAGTTAAGAAGCATTTCTATGCAAATGCTGGTATGCATTTCTGGTAGGACTACTGAACAACCCTTAGAAGCAAGTTATTTATATTTCTTAGACTTTTGGTAATTATTTTTATTCTAAAATTATATTCACTTTCATACAAAGTTTTATGCTTGTAATTTATTATAAAAAGAATAATTTGATATTTTTTCTTAAATGAGTCTCTCCGAGTTTCATAATATTTGGTCTCTACAAACCTGGATCTTCTCCCCAGAGAAAATGAGTTTGGATATATCTGCTACCCCCATCACTGATTTATAAGCTAGAGCCCTGGATCGCTTACCTGTTGCCATCACAATACCACCCATTCTCAAATCTTAGTGATTTAAAGCAAACACTTGTTTAGCTCATGAGTCTGTAGGAAAGTGATTTCAGCTAGTCTTACTTAAGTGGGCCTGCAAGTCTGGGGTCAGCTGGCTAGAAGCTGAGCAGGGATGGTTTTAGCTTAGATAGCTGGGGTGACTTGCCTCTGTTAAACATCTCTTTCATCCTGTAATGAGGTACTCTGTGCAAGTTCTGTGCAGGAAAGCATAGTGAGAGGAAACAGAAATGCTTGCGCATCTCATAATGCATGCATGCATGCTAAGTCGCTTCAGTCGTGTCCGACTCTCTGCAACCCTATGGAGAGCAGTCCACCAGGCTCCTCTGTCCACAAGACTCTCCAGGCAAGAGTACTGGAGTGGGATGCCATTTCCCTCTCCAGCATCTCATAAACTAACACCTTATTGACTAAGTCAAATCATGGGGATATCCTAACCAGAATCAAGGGTGCAGAAACAATTGTCACCTTGGAAAATGCTCATCAGATTATTCAGTCCTTCCTTTTAAAGATTCAAACTGAAATATTTGCAGTTGAAATTATTTGAGTTTTTAGATTTGCTTCAAAATAATATGTAAAGAGAGAAATGGTAGGAATGAGATGGAGCAAGATGAATCATGAGTTGATCATTGTTGAGGCTGGGAGAGAAGTGTATAGTATTTATGGTATTATTCTCTACTTTTGCAGAACTTTGATGGATTAAGAGCCTTTACTAGACTTTCATTGCATTAAAAGGGGATACT
>SJYF01000788.1:260193-273249 GCA_006410515.1 Procapra przewalskii | reverse complement strand
AGGCGTCATTAAATACTAAAATATATGGACCTTCAGCTTGGTATAAGTTCTAATTGAAAGCTGCTGTTTGAAGCCTCAGCTGATTGGTGTCTAATAGAGATAACTTTGAAGATTTTTTATGACAGCAGGAAGCAAAAACCCACTTCAAGGAGTGCTATTTTAAACTGAAAGCAGCAGTTATCAGTAATGATATTGTGAGTTATTATACTAAGCAAACACTTTTCCTAAGCAAAGATTTTGATTATCTGTGGTCTTTTCCTTTCAAGTCTGTCTCCAAATAGATAATGTTACTGCTCTAAAGAAAATAACTGCAACCACAAAGCCGTATGTGTGTGACAGAGAGAGAGCTGATTATGAAGGAGGCATGGTAATGGTAGCATGTACAGAAGTGGGGAAAAGTGTGAAATAAAGCAAAAAAAATGGATAATTTTGTTTATATATTCACTTTGTAAAAGTAATGTTTGTAATCAGTTGTATCCTGTTAAAACCTTTATGTGTATATATTCAGTTGCCCAGTAGAAAAAAATATTAATATATGTAATTTGATTTTTTTCATGATGTTTAATATCTTTTATGGCTTAAATGGTATGGAATCTGCCTGCAATGCAGGAGAGTCGGCTTCAGTCTCTGGGTCAGAAAGATCCCCTGGAGAAGGAATGGCAACCCACTCCAGAATACTCGCCTGGAAAATCCCATGGACAGAGGAGCCAGGGAGGCTACAGTCGGGATCGCAAAGAGTTGGACACAACTGAGCAACTAACACTTTCTTTTATAGGTCTCAGTTGGTAAAGGGTCTGCCTGCAAGGCAGGAGACCTGGGTTCAATCACCCAGCTGGAAAGATCCCCTGGAGAAGGAAATGGCTACCCACCCCATTGCTCTTGCCTGGAGTATTCTATGGACAGAGGAGCCAGATAGGCTACAGTCTATGGGATCTCACGACTGTGCAGCTTTCTCTTTCATGATAAATGGATTGCTTCAGGAGAGAAGTGATATATGGATACCCAAAAGAAAGATACCATGGAGATGAAAACCATAATGGATATCAAACAGAAAAACCTGTGAGAGAAATTATTCTTATCTGCATTATTTAGTGTGATTTTTATTTCTCCCACATATACACATTTTCTATTTGTGTTGTTCAATGGTGTGAAATGGGAAGGCAGCAGTTTATTCACATAACTCTTTCTCTTAAGAATCAAGTTCTCTGTCTTGACCCCAAAGGAGACTCTGACCTAATCACTATTGTTTAGTCACTGAGTCGTATTCAACTCTTTTGCCCTCCGTGAACTGTAGCCCACCAGGTTCCTTTGTCCATGGGATTCTCAGTGATCTTCCAAATCCGGGGATCAAATCTGTGTTTCCTCTTTTGGCAGGCGGATTCTTTACCACTGAGCCACCAGGCAAGCCCTCTTATCTAATTACCTAATTATATTATGTAATATAGCAAAAACCTGTCTCAAAATTGAGTCTACTGATAAAGCCAGTTAGGCATATGTTCTTTGCTTTCTGTTCCAGTCTTTCTCACCATAATACTTATTGAAGAGAATGATCTTCACAGATGTGGGTGATCCTCTATTAGTCAAAGTAAAAAATAAATTAGTTTCTTACTAGAACATATAGCCTCAATGGGAAAATATAACCTAAGTTATAAATCACATGATTCAGAGCTTAAATAGTCAGTAAATGAGTATGGGTTAAGTTACAGAAGAAAAAGATTATCAGTGTAGATTGTACTGAAACAAATTTTCACTTAAATATTTCAAGTTCCTTATGTGTCAACTACACATTCCAAAATGCAACTCATCAGATTATATGGATAGCAGGCTTTTTAAACAGGGAAATGTCACAGGGAAAATGAGTGCTATTCAATAACCCAAGAGTGATTGCCTTTGTTTTTATTGCTAAGGCAATGACAAAAACTTACAAGCCTTACTAAGCATTATGAATGCAACCGATAATGTGCCAATAAAAGATATGTCTTATGACAGACAGAGATATTAAGTTCTAAAGTTTTCTGATTTATGTGTCTTGAGAAATGTGAGACCACAAATATAGTTGAGCACATGGAACATTCAGGCTACATTTGTAAATTAAATATCTCTGTTATCTAGAAAGGAAGAAAGAAGGGGGAGGAGAAAGTGAAGAGGAGGCAAAGGGGGGAAGGAAAAGGAAGGGAGAATTCAGTGTTTTTCTGTTGCTTCTCACTGCAAACATTCACAGATTCTGAGTCTTATCCCATCAATATCTGTGCCTTCCAAACCCTTTCTCCTCAAGGAAGCATATCCCTGAAAAATGTCCTTGAATGTGATGCTCTAGGGACTTCCCAGGTAGTCCAGTGGTTAAGACTTTGCCTTCCAGTCCAGAGGATGTGGGTTCCATCTCTTATTGGGAGCCAAGATCCCACATGCTTCACAGCCAAAAAGCAAATCCTAAAACAGAAACAATGCTATAACAAATCCAATAAAGATTTTAAAAATGGTCTACATTAAAAAAAAAAAAATCTTAAAAAGCTAACAAACAAACATGATGCTCTATGATCCTGTATTTCATCTAACAGGAGGAAAGAAGACTATGATTCTACTTCTTTCTTTAAGTTATATAGTTTATGGTCTTTTTATTGTGCCTCATAACAAACAAATCTTAGGCTGTTTTCAGATTAGTAGTTTCTCAGCTCTTGTTCACAGGAGAAGGCAATGACACGCCAGTACTCTTGCCTGGAGAATCCCAGGGATGGGGGAGCCTGGTGGGGTTGCACAGAGTCGGACAGTGACTTAGCAGCAGCAGTAGCTCTTGTTCATACTTTAGAATCTCAGAAAGAGTATTAGAACCAAAAGAAGGAGCAACTTTCTGATCCCCTTAGTATTGATCAATTTGCTTTGGATGAAGCATTTCCAAACTCATTGTTTGTAAGATAATTATTTCTGTTTCACCCATTGGATATTTGTTTGTAGTTCTATCCACAGTTTCAGGATTTATCCTGTGAAATAATATAGAAAATAACCTGTACCTCTTCTGTATATTGTTGTTACTGTTCAGTCATGTCCATCTCTTTGTGACCCCATTGATGGCAGCACGCCAGGTTTCCTTGTCCTTCACCGTCTCCTGGAGTTTGCACAAATTCATGTCCGTTTTATTTTCTTCATGAGGACACTTCAAATTTGGAACATGATTGTGCCTCTGCTTCCGGTCTTCTTTTAGCTGAACAGTTTGCTTCATGGTAGTTCTTATTCATTTTGGCTTGAATTCTCCAGTGTTGTTAGAAATGCTTATTTATTACTGCAAATTGTTACATCTAATAGGCTTTCCTTAATTTATTATGTTGGCCTCCTCTTGTTGTTTATTTTCATTTTTTGGTGTGGTTGTAAATGGTGAAACAACTAATAAGCATGCATTTTTTCCCCTGATATCTTGAAATACATTCTTAGGATTGATAAAAATGTTCTAATAGCTTGTTTGTCTGGTAGGCATTTTTATTTTACTTTTACAAATGTCTGTTGCATTGATCATTTGAGTGTTACCTGATTTTACAGATCACCCCAAAATGTATAAAGGCTTTAACAAAACAGAAGTTAATTCCTTAGTCCCCTAAATATTCTGTGTGACATCTGGCAGGCAGTAAGTTTAATGTATGTGGGGAATTCTGTGTGCCTATTCCAGAAGCTATGCTTTGAGAAAGAGAGGGATATACATCTCTTCCTAACTTGTTCACTCTTCCTACCTTCTCTGGTTAAACGAGAGATGAGATCACATAGTGGGTATTTGATGAATATACCGAATGGATAAATGAATCGATGGGAGAATAACTGGAAGAAAAAGAAGTATATGCTAAGTTGAGAGACACAGAGGTTCTAGGACAGACACTAAAAGCCCTCTAGCTCAGAGAAGATCATGACCCCCCACCACCACCCTGACAATCTTCTGCTCTTTGGAATTAGGCTCTTTAGTTTCCAAGGTCATAACACTTCTCTGGTTTTCCTCTTTACTATGTTGGAGACCGCTCTGTGTGTTTTTACAAAGAAACTAATATTTCTCTATTTTCTCTTTAAAAAATGAATCAATTGTTCTTTATTGCATGCAGCAAGGTACTTAACATAGATTAGTATTTTATCTGTTTTTTAAAACAGCCCTGAGAGAAAGATATTATCGACATTTTATTTAAATAAGTCAATAAAAACTATGGTTTAGTCCTGGGGTCCAGTCCGGGTGGATCCAGGGTAATTTGAAGCCGGGGGGGGGGCGTGGCCAGGAAAACTTATTTATTTAGAAATATAGAAGAAATTAGGAAGAAATAATATAGTAGGAAAATTTAGTGGAGAAAAGAATCTGAATAACTTGGTTTATGTGGAAAACCAATAAAGTTCCAAGACAAGGAACTTGCACCATCTACGTTAGGCCACCGGTGTCCTTTTGAATAGTGGGGGGGTGCCCTGCCTCAGGCTCCCTCTCGCATGGATCTTAAAAGCCAGGGCAAGTAAGTAGACATGGTGAGCCTTCACATCCCAGATGGGGATTCAGGCAGAACATAAAGAAATGAAGACACAGGGGAAAGCAGCCTTTCCAGTGACTGGCCCCTCCTCTATTGTTGTAAAGGCTTTTTATACCTTTTTTTGTACATAGAGATCAATGGATAATATAAAATTATGCAGCATCAGCAGCCCTGACTCTTATCGAGACCAGGCTTTCTCTCTGCATACCTAGTTGTATACACAAGTCTTAGGTGATTTACATCATCTGGCCAGAAGGCCAATTAACATTTTACAGCCCTTTTCTGATAAGAGTTTGTTAACCAGAAGACTTATTTGTCTTAAAAGTTTGTTCTTCCCAAATTCTGGTGCCACTCTCAGAAAGCACTAAATAAAGTTACATTCTTGCATAGCAAGGATACAAAAATTTATAACAAGTAAAAGGAGTACAGTGATTTATAACAAAGAGAAAAGAAATTAACTCAAAAGTCTAGTGTTGCTAACATCAAAACTACTATTTCCTTTTTCTATATCCCAATTACACTGATTAATATCCTTCAGGTGCCTAAAAGATAAAGAATATGGAGGCCTGGCAGCAGTCATTGAGTCAACAGTGAAACCCATCACCAATATAATTTTTAGCTCTTTAGAAAAGGCTCTGTATCTTTAAGATGCTTTAAGCTTTGTGCCTCTCGTGGTTAGGGGGCTGTAAGCAATTCACGAATAGTAAAAGTCCGGGGTAACCTGTCAGGCAAGTTAGAGAGTCATCAAAAGGGTTTGAGCTGAAACATTCCTTTCATATGCACGAGACTGAAGGCCTGAGTTAACTTTTTTCCAGGGAATGTCAGAAGAGTGGAAAGCACAGTAATAAAGCATGCAGACTCTGGTTTGCGGGGTAGATGTTCAGGAAAACCCAGGGGGAACCCCTGAAGCCTGACTTGCCTTGCCCATCAGGCCTCTCCACATGACCTTGTCATGGGTGGGATCTCCCGTGCTGGCTCCTGGCAGTTTAGGATGGTGATCGCATATACAGACAATCACATTGCAAGTAAGTAGTAAAACGAGAATTTGATGTGGAGTCAACTTCCTTTTCACTGGGTTGGCGTCTTATTATTGCTTTGTTTCTCTTTTCTTCTCTCCTCTCTCTGGTTTCTGTAAGTCTCCTTCATGACATCATCTGCGGTTTAGATACTTGTTCCTAGATGTGGGTTCTAAAGCCATATAGGGGAAACTGACCAGGGGAAACTGACCAGGGAATTTTATTTTTCTGCATCATGGTCAAATAACCTAGTGGGTCTCTCTCTTCTCAAATAAAGTGCCATGCATTTACTTATGATTCCCACTGCACCGTATCTTTTCTCTAGAGTTAGATTTTAGTGTGAAAAGTTTTTGTTTACTATATTTATCCACTATAAGATAATTTTTAAACTTATGTTTTTCTCTCTAGTAGATTGCCAAAGATCAGTTTATATATCTACCTTCTTATTGCTGTTGTCTGGAATACAGTAACAAATCTGTGTTAAACTTTCTTACAAGTTATAGCCATTCATTAGTTTTTAATGTAACAACTTATTAAAAACAATTAAAGAAAGAATAAAGGAAGAAAAAATGAGAGAAGGAAGAATGGAAAGAAAGAATGAAGAAAGAAATAGTGATTAACTTTCTATCCTCTCCTCACAAGTGTTCCTACTTGGTCATCTTATTTTTAACTTGTAGACCATTTTCTTTTCCATGGTAAGTGACCAAAGAAAGAAGCAGCTTAATATTTTATTTCAGCAGTAATGATAATTTTGACCTGTATTATCACTGGCATGGTGTTTTTTCATTTCAGTCGAGAAAAGCACATTCTCACAGCTTTCTGTTTGTGCCTGGGTATAGTTTTTCTGATGCCCAACTTATGTGTGCCTTAGAAAGAAAGAAAGTGAAGTCTCTCAGTAGTGTCTGACTCTTTGTGACCCCGTGGACATAGCCCACCAGTGTCCTCCATACATGGGATTCTCCAGGCAAGAATACTGGAGTGGCTTAGGTACAGGCAATTATATTTAGTTAGAGGGGTTAATGAATGGGAAAGCCATGCATGTTATGAGATTTTTATGAGTTTGCTGTTATTTTTTTAGTGGGAAATTTGTGGAGAAAAAGCTGAAAATGAAGCATGACAATAACCCATTAAATAACTGAGCTCTGGGTCTATAATTTTGAAATGTGTGTCTCTGTTGATCTAAAACTTTCAGAATTACAAGGCAGTAAGAGTTTTGAAGTGTTGAAGTGAGAACATCATAAACCAACTCCTTAAGGAAGAGGTGGGGCATGTTAATAACTATGCACCAAATTATCTTGATTTCTTCTCAGTCCCATAATAGAATGCATGTTAAAGATATATCATTGATGAGTGCACATATTGGTAAGAAATGTGAGTACAAATGACTAGGGTTATTCCTAGAGATGGGCTGTACAAATCATTCCAGGGTTTTAATTTTTTAGCAGTATTGCCAAGTGAGCTGCTAGGTTTTATTTCCTACAACTAAAGATGCATGCAAATGCTAAATATGATGTAGTATCTTAAGAACTGCCTTATGATGATAATTGAGATTCATATTCTGTTCTTCAATGATATCTTTACTACTAAAAGGTCAGTCACTGTCCGGTTATACCCCAGTGAGAGATTTGACCTAATAACAATTAGCCCCCTTAACCTCCTAATATATATGCTCTGTATGTATGTGCTCAGTCGTGTTCTACTCTTTTGTGATCCCATGGACTGTAGCTCACCAGGCTCCTCTGTCCATGGGATTCTCCAGGTAAGAATATACTGGAGTGGGTTGCCATTTCCTCCTCCATGGGATGTTCCTGACCCAGAAATGAACCAGCATCTCCTGTGTCTCCTGCGTTGCAGGCAGATACTTTTTCTCTGAGCCACTGGGGAAGCCCATTATATACTAGTTGAGTTATTTGCTAGTTGCAGGTATATAAGTTATATGCTCATTGACTATATGTATGCTAGTTGACATTTTTGGTGAACAGCCTTGGGAGGTCTATCATTGAAGCAGTAATTAACCCATAAAGTTATGTTGGGAACGATTGACATACACTATTCACCATCACGCTGTATTCTTATGGTGACCTATTCAACCAATTTATACAGAAAACTTGTTTTCAGATGTACCCATAATACCTAGAACATTGATATCTTACATTTTAAATAAAACCTTAATTGTATCAAAAATGTACAACTGTGTACATTTAAAATAAAACCTTAATTGTATCAAAAAGGTACAACTGCGTATTTTGAACATAATACAATTAAACTTGAATTTAACAAAACATAGATTTTTTGATGATGGCCATTCTGACTGGCATGAGGTGATACTGCATTGTAGTTTTTATTTGCATTTTTCTAATAATGAGTAATACTAAGTGTCCTTTCATGTGTTTATTGACCATCTGTAAACCTTCTTTGGAGAAGAGATACCCCACGTCCAAAGTAAGAGAAACCCAAGTAAGATGATAGGTGTTGCAAGAGGGCATCAGAGGGAAGAAACACTGAAGCCATAATCACAGAAAACTAGTCAGTCTAATCACACTAGGACTACAGCCTTGTCTAACTCAATGAAACTAAGCCATGCCTGTGAGGCCACCCAAGATGGGCAGAGAGGTCTGACAGAATGTGGTCTACTGTAGAAGGGAATGGCAAACCACTTCAATATTCTTGCCTTGAAAACCCCATGAACAGTATGAAAAGGCAAAATGACAGGATACTGAAAGAGGAACTCCCCAGGTCAGTAGGTGCACAATATGCTACTGGAGATCAGTGGAGAAATAACTCTGGAAAGAATGAAGGGATGAAGCCAAAGCAAAAACAATACCTAGATGTGGATGTCACTGGTGACAGAAGCAAGGTCCAATGCTGTCAAGAGCAATATTGCATAGGAACCTGAATGTCAGGTCCATGAATCAAGTTAAATTGGAAGTGGTCAGACAAGAGATGGCAACAGTGAACGTCAACATTCTAGGAATCAGCAAACTAAAATGGACTGGAATGGGTAAATTTAACTCAGAAGACCATTATATCTACTACTGTGGGCAGGAATCCCTCAGAAGAAATGGAGTAGCCATCATGGTCAACAGAGTCTGAAATGCAGTACTTGGATGCAATCTCAAAAACGACAGAATGATCTCTGTTCATTT
Organism: Procapra przewalskii; assembly: GCA_006410515.1. Classification (NCBI taxonomy): domain Eukaryota; kingdom Metazoa; phylum Chordata; class Mammalia; order Artiodactyla; family Bovidae; genus Procapra; species Procapra przewalskii. The sequence continues at coordinate 264,600 of SJYF01000788.1, read as the reverse complement.
CCAAGGCAAACCATTCAATATCACAGTAATCCAAGTCTGTACCCAACCAGTAATGCTGAAGAAGCTGAAGTTGAATGGTTCTATGAAGACCTACAAGACCTTTTAGAACTAGCATCCAAAAAAGATGTCCTTTTCATTATAGGGGACTGGAATGCAAAAGTAGAAAGTCAAGAAACACCTGGAATAACAGGCAAATTTGGCCTTGGAATATGGAATGAAACAGGCAAAGACTAATAGAGTTTTGCCAAGAAAATGTACTGGTTATAGCAAACACCCTCTTCCAACAACACAAGAGAAGACTCTACACATGGACATCACCAAATGGTCAACACTGAAATCAGATTGATTATATTCTTTTCAGCCAAAATGGAGAAGCTCTATACAGTCAACAAAAACAAGACTAGGAGCTGACTGGCTCAGATCATGAACTCCTCATTGCCAAATTCAGACAGACATTGAAGAAAGTAGGGAAAACCACTAGACCATTCAGGTATGACTTAAATCAAATCCCTTATAATTATACAGTGGAAGTGAGAAATAGATATAAGGGACTACACCTGATAGATAGAGTGCCTGATGAACTATGGACTGAGGTTCATGACATTGTACAGGAAACTGGGATCAAGACAATCCCCATTAAAAGAAATGCAAAAAAGCAAAATGGCTGTCTGGGGTGGCCTTATAAATAGCTGTGTAAAGAAGAGAGGTGAAAAACAAGGAAGAAAAGGGAAGATATAAGCATCTGATTGCAGGGTTCCAAAGAATAGCAAGAAGATATAAGAAAGCCTTCCTCAGCGATCAGTGCAAAGAAATAGAAGAAAAGAACAGAATGGGAAAGACTAGAGATCTCTTCAAGAAAATTAGAGATACCAAGGGAACATTTCATGCAAAATGTGCTCGATAAAGGACAGAAGTGGTGTGGACCTCACAGAAGCAGAAGATATTAAGAAGAGGTGGCAAGAATACAGAAAAGAACTGTACAAAAAAGATCTTCATGACCCAGATAATCATGATGGTGTGATCACTCACCTAGACCCAGACATCCTGGAATGTGAAGTCAAGTGGGCCTTAGAAAGCATCACTATGAACAAAGCTAGTGGAGGTGGTGGAATTACAATTGGGATCTTTCAACTCCTGAAAGATGATGCTGTGAAAGTGCTACCCTGAATATGCCAGCAAATTTGGAAACCTCAGCAGTGGCCACAGGACTTGAAAAGGTCAGTTTTCATTTCAATCCCAAAGAAAGGCAATTCCAAAGAATGCTCAAACTACTGCACAGTTGCACTCATCTCACAAGCTAGTAAAGTAATGCTCAAAATTCTCCAAGCCAGGCTTCAGCAATATGTGAACAGTGACCTTCCAGAGGTTCAAGCTGGTTTTAGGAAAGGCAGAGGAACCAGAGATCAAATTGCCAACATCCGCTGCATCATCAAAAAAGCAAGAGAGTTCCTGAAAAACATCTATTTCTGCTCTATTGACTCTGCCAAAGCCTTTGACTGTGTGGATCACAATAAACTGTGGACAATTCTGAAAGAGATGGGAATACCAGACTACCTAACCTGCCTCTTGAGAAATTTGTGTGCAGCTCAGGAAGCAACAGACTGGACATGGAAAAACAGGCTGGTTCCAAATAGGAAAAGGAGTACGTCAAGGCTGTATATTGTCACCCTGCTTATTTAACTTATATGCAGAGTACATCATGAGAATCACTTGCCTGGAAGAAGCACAAGCTGGAATCAAGGTTGCCGGGAGAAATATCAATAACCTCAGATACTCAGATGACACCACCTTTATGGCAGAAAGTAACAGGAACTAAAACTCCTCATGATGAAAGTGAAAGAGGAGAGTGAAAAAGTTGGCTTAAAGTTCAACATTCAGAAAACGAAGTTCATGGCATCTGGTCCCATCACTTCATGGGAATTATATGGGGAAACAACGGAAACAGTGTCAGACTTTGTTTTTTTGTGTTCCAAAATCATTGCAGATGGTGACTGCAGCCATGAAATTAAAAGATGCTTATTCCTTAGAAGAAATGTTATGACCAACCTAGATAATATATTGAGAAGCAGAGACATTACTTTGCCAACAAAGGTCCATCTTGTCAAGTCTATGGTTTTTCCAGTGGTCATGTATGGCTGTGAGAGTTGGAATGTGAAGAAAGCTGAGCACTGAAGAATTGATGCTTTTGAACTGTGATGTTGGAGAAGACTCTTGAGAGTCTCTTGGAGTACAAGGAGATCCAACCTTCCTTTCTGAAGGAGATCAGCCCTAGGTGTTGTTTGGAAGGAATGATGCTAAAGCTGAAATACCAGTACTTTGGCTACATCATGCGAAGAATTGACTCATTTAAAAAGACTGATTCTGGGAGGGATCGGGGGCATGAGGAGAAAGGGACCACAGAGGATGAGATGGCTGGATGGCATCACTGACTCAATGGACGTGAATCTGAGTGAACTCTGGGAGTTGGTGATGGACAGGGAGGCCTGGCATCTGCAATTCATGGGGCCTCAAAGAGTCGGAGAGGACCAAGCGAGTGAACTGATCTGATTCTGACTGGCATGAGGTGATACCTCCTCGTAGTTTTTATTTACATTTCTCTAACAATGAGTAATGCTAAGTGTTCTTTCATGTGTTTATTGACCATCTGTATGTCCTCTTTCGAGAAATGTCTGCTCACTTTTTGACTGGGCTGTTTGTTTTCCTGATTATTGAGCTGTATGAGCTGTTTTTATATTTTGGAGATTAACCTAACACTTTGTCAGTTGCTTCTTTTGTAATTACTTTCTCCCATTCTGACCATTGCCTTTTCATCTTGTTCATACAGTTTCCTTTGCTGCGCAAAATCTTTTTATTATAATTAAGTCACATTTGTTTATTTTCCTATTTATTTCCATTGTGTTTTGTGTCAAAGGTATGTTTTCTGGTCTTACATGTAAGTTTTTAATCAATTTGGAATAAATTTTTGGAATGATATTAGGAAGTGTTCTAGTTTCATTCCTTTATATGTAGCTGTCTAGTTTTCCAGTACCAATGTCTTTTCACTATTATATATTCTTGCCTCCTTTGTCAAAGATATGGGGCCCATCAGTCAGTTCAGTTGCTCAGTCATGTCTGATTCTTTGCAGCCCTGTAGACTGCAGCATACCAGTCTTCCCTGTCCATTATCAACTCCTGGAGTTTGCTCAGAAACATGTCCATTGAGTCAGTGATACCATCCAGCCATTTCATCCTCCGTCATCCCCTTCTCCTCCTGCCTTCATCTTTCCCAGCATTAGGGTCTTTTCTAATGAGTCAGTTCTTTGCATCAGGTGGCCAAAGTATTGAAGTTTCAGCCGCAGCATCAGTCCTTCCAATGAATATTGAGGCCTGATTTCCTTTAGGATTTACTGGTTCGATCTCCTTGCAGTCTAAGAGACTCTGAAGAGTCTTCTCCACACCACAGTACAAAAGCATCAATTCTTCAGTACTCAGCTTCCTTTATGGTCCAATTCTCACATCCATACATGACTACTGGAAAAGGTGCCCATAGCTGTGTGGATTTGTCTCTGGGATTTCTGTCTTGTTCCATTGGTCTATATTCCTGTTTTTCTGCCAGTACTGTATTGTCTTGATGACTGTAGTTTTGTAGTATAATTTGAAGTCAGGGAGATTGATTCCCACAGCTCCATTTTTTCTCAAAATGAATTTGGTTTTCCAGGGTCTTTTGTGCTTCCATACAAACTGTGAGCAGGATAGATGTAAGCTTTTTTTGAACAGAAAGAAAAAAAACAAGTATCATATATCAGTGCATATATGTGGACTCTAGAATAATGCTCCTGATGAACCTAGTAGAGAATGGACTTGTGGACCCAGCGGTGGACAGTGAGGGCTGGACAAATTGAGGAAGTAGCATTGACATATATACACTATTGTGTGTAAACTAGATGGTAGGGAGTTGTTAAATAACCCAAGGAGCCCAGCCTGGTGCTCTGTGATGACCTAAAGGGGTGGGGTGGGGGGAGGCTCAGGAGGCAAAGGGTATATACATATAATTGTGACTGATTTGTGTTGTCATATGGCAGAAATCAACATAACATTGTGAAGCAATTTTCCACCAATTGAAAAAGTAAGACATAGAGAAGCCAAGAAAAAGAATAACCCAAACACTTTAAACTTTACTTTAAATGTTTCTTCTTCAATAATTTTGTGGTCATAAATGGAATAAAAAGTACCACTAGAAGAAATTTAGGAAAATTTTTTTTTAAATGTATGAAATGTGAATAAATCTTTTTTTGGATAAATCTTCAAAGCTATACATTTTTGTTATAAAGAACAATTGATAATAAGTTAAAAATAATTGAATCAAGCATCTAAAATCAGCAAAGAGATAACCTAAAAGTGGTATTAATAAAATACATACTGTATTGG
>SJYF01000788.1:200525-210788 GCA_006410515.1 Procapra przewalskii | reverse complement strand
TAAAATTATGTTCTTTTTGATTCATTAAGTAGAGCAATTTTCTACACATAAATAATAGAGGTCGATTAACTTTGAAGGCAAAAAATCTGTATGTTCATTAGCATGAGAATTAAAGACTGCACCTTGCCAAATACTTTGAAAGCTATCCAATGATCTCAGATTTTTACTGCTAGCACATCAACTAAGAAGTCATCAGGCATATGATAGTCCTGGCTTTTCCAGATAACTGCCCATGAAAATTCTGTACTTGCTCTTGCTCGGTGATTTGTCACCCTATCTGCACATTAGGATCACCTAAGGAGATTTTTTAAATGTGTCCCTTAAGCCCTCCCCAGCAAATACTCAGATTTAAGTATTTCTGGGTGAGGCCTAAGCATTAGATGCTTTTGAAAACATTCCAGATTATTCTAATGTGAGACCAGGTTTGAGAGACATTGCTCAAGGCTTTGTGCTTCCTACTTATTTGCTGTGTTCTCTGATCTCTTTTTCCAAATCCAGTTCTTTCTCTCTGGGAGTCTTTGGTATTGATGATCTTTTAAGATCTCTTCCGGCATGCACCTAGTTTTCATTTGGTCTTGAGTATCTGGTTACTTTGATTTCAGCTTTCCCTGCACTCCTGTGAGATGCTTTCTTATATCTTATCTTCCCAAGCTAACCTCATAGCTCATTTCTCTGGAACAGTAGCTTTACACATTTGCTAATTAATTGCCTTGTTGATAAATAAAGAAATAAATAGCACATAGCCCTTTGAAATTGGTTTTGATATAAAATCACAGGCTGTGTTTCCTTGAAAGCATATGCAAAGATTGAGGAAGATAGCATTCCTTAACTGCTGACTTACGGGCATTGCTGATGACTCACAGAAATTCTGAGAGACATGCTCTCCTAACTCAGTACTTACTGCACATGCATGCGTGCTTAGTTGTCTCAGTCATGTCTGACTCTTTAACCCATCAGGCTTCTCAGTCCATGGCATTCTCCAGGCAAGAATACTGGAGTGTGTTGCCATTTCTTCTTCCAGGGGATCTTCCTGGCCCCCGGATCAAGCACTTGTCTTCTGCATTGCTAAACTACCAGGGAAGCTCCCCTAACCATACTTAACCATAAATAAAGCAATTAAAAATAATCATCATACAAAGGCCAAATATCTCTTGGATGACTGAGATAATATCTGACTTTAGGGAATGAAAACCCACATTTTCACTTCTAGTCTTTCTACAGTTTTTTATGAAATCCCCAGGCCCTAGATCACAGAAAATTTTCCTTGGTTTACCGCTCTGATTGTCTATATGGTTTCAGCACTTGATTGAAAATGTGAGTAGAAACATGAAATTTATGCAGGCCACATAAATTTTGGTTCTGCCATCTAGCCTGTGGCTTTTGATATATTTCTTCTCCCCATAACTCTATGTGCTGTAAATGGGAGTAATAAAGTGTAATTCAAAGAATTTTTTGATAATTAAATTACATTTTCCTAAAACTAGCAGATGCTCAGAGGGCTCAAACAAACCTTGTGCACACCAGGACCCAGAGACCCCACAGAGACTGAGACAGAACTGTGTTTGAGTGTCTCCTGTGGAGGTACAGGTCAGCAGTGGCCTGCTGCATGGGCAGGGAGGCTGGGTGCAGCAGACCTGGGTATGGTATACACCTTCTTGGAGGAGGTCGCCATTAACCCCACCATAGAGCTGCCAAAACTTGCAGAGGACTGGGAAAACAAACCCTTGGAGGGCACAAACAGAACATTGTGCACAGCGGGACCCAGGAGAAAGGAGCAGTGATGCCACAGAGACTGACCCAGACTTGCCTGTGAGGGTCCAGGAGTCTCCAGCAGAGGCGTGGGTCCTAGGTGGCCTGCTTCAGGGTGGGGGCACTGAGTGTAGCATTGTATGCACGGGACCATTTGAAGGACATCACCATTATCTTCATTACCTCCACCACAGTTTGGCCTCAGGTCAAATAACAGGGAGATAATACAGTTCAGATCAGTTCAGTAGCTCAGTTGTGTATCATTCTTTGTGACCCTGTGAACTGCAGCACGCCAGGCCTCCCTGTCCATCACCAATTCCTGGAGCTCACTCAGACTCACGTCCATCGAGTCAGTGATGCCATCCAGCCATCTCATCCTCGGTCGTCCCCTTCTCCTCCTGCCCCCAATCCCTCCCAGCATCAGGGTCTTTTCCAATGAGTCAACTCTTCGCATGAGGTGGCCAAAGTACTGGAGTTTCAGCATTAGCATCATTCCTTCCAAAGAACACCCAGGGCTGATCTCCTTTAGAATGGACTGGTTGGATCTCCTTGCAGGCCAAGGGACTCTCAAGAGTCTTCTCCAACACCACAATGAAAAAGAATCAATTCTTTGGCGCTCAGCCTTCTTCACAGTCCAATTCTCACATCCATATATGACTACTGGAAAAACCATAGCCTTGACTAGACTGGCCTTAGTCGGCAAAGTAATGTCTCTGCTTTTGAATATGCTATCTAGGTTGGTCATAACTTTCCTTCCAAGGAGTAAGCATCTTTTAATTTCATGGCTGCAATCACCATCTGCAATGATTTTGGAGAGAACATTGCCCTGCCCTTTAATAGAAAATTGGATTAAAGATTTACTGAGCATGTCCCCACTCACCAGAACAAGACCCAGTTTTCCCCTCAGTCAGTCTCTCCCATCAGGAAGCTTCCATAGGCCTCTTATCCTTCTCCATCAGTTGCAGAAAACTAACTGATTTGTTTACATGGACCACAACCTTGTCTAACTCAATGAAACTACGAGTCATGCCTGCAGGGCCACCCAAGACAGACAGGTCATGGTGGAAAGTTCTGACAAACCGTGGTCCACAGGAGAAGGGAATGGGAAACCACTTCAGTATTCTTGCCTGGAGAACCCCATGAACAGTATGAAAAGGCAAAACGATAGGATACTGAAAGATGAATTTCCTAGGTCGGTAGGTGCCCAACATGCTACTGGAGATCAGTGGAGAACTAACTCCAGAAAGAATGAAGAGATGTAGCCAAAGCAAAATCAGTTTTTGGATGTGACTGTTGACGGAAGTAAAGTTATGGATGGGACTGGTGATAGAAGTGAAGTTTGATGCTGTAAAGAGCATATTGCCTAGGACGCTGTAATGTTAGGTCCGTGAGTCGAGGCAAGTTGGAAGTGGTCAAACAGTAGATGGCAAGAGTGAACATCGACATTTTAGGAATTAGTGAAATAAAATGGACTAGCCACCATAGTCAACAAAATAGTCTGAAATGCAGTACTTGGATGGAATCTCAAAAATGACAGAATGATCTCCATTCATTTCCAGGGCAAACCATTCAATGTCACAGTAATCCAAGTCTATGCTCTGACCAGTAATGCTGAAGAAGCTGAAGTTGAATGGTTCTATGAAGACCTACAAGACCTTCTAGAACTAACACCCAAATAAGATGTCCATTTCATTAAAGAGGACTGGAATGCAAAAGTAGGAATTTGAGAAATACCTAGAGTAACAGGCAAAATTGGCATTGGAGTAGAGGATGAAGCAGGGCAAAGGCTAATAGAGTTTTGCCAAGAGAACACACTGGTCATAGCAAACACCCTCTTCCAACAACACAAGAGAGGACTCTACACATGGACATCACCAGATGCTCAACACAGAAATCAGATTGATTATATTATTTGCACCCAAAGATGGAGAAGCTCTATATAGTTAGCAAAAACAAGACCTGGAGCTATGGCTCAGATCATGAACTCCTTATTGCCAATTTAAGACTTACATTGAAGAAAGTTGGGAAAACTACTAGACCATTCAGGTATGACCTAAATCAAATCCCTTATGATTATATAGTTGAAGTGACAAATAGATTCAAGGGATTAAATCTGATAGACAGAGTGCCTGAAAAACTATGGATGGAGGTTCATGACATTGTACAGGAAGCAGTGATCAAGATCATCCCCAAGAAAAAGAAATACAAAAAGGAAAAAATGCTTGTCTGAAGAGGTCTTACAAATAGCTGAGAAAAGAAGAGAAGGAAAAGGAAAAAAGCAAAGATAGACCCATTTTAATGCAGAGTTCCAAAGAACAGCAGGCTGAGAAAAGAAAGCCTTCCTCAACGATTAATGCAAAGAAACAGAAAAACAATAGAATGAGAAAGAGTAGAGATCTCTTCAAGAAAACTAGAGATACCAAAGAAATATTTCATGCAAAGATAGGCACAATAAAAGACAGAAATGGTATGGACCTAAAGCGAAGAATAAGATATTAAGAAGAGGTGGCAAGAATGCAGAGAAGATGATCATAATAGTGTGATCACTCACCTACAGCCAGACATCCTGGAACACGAAGTCAAGTGGGCCTTAGAAAGCATCACTATGAACAAAGCCAGTGGAGGTGATGGAATTCCAGCTGAGTTATTTCAAATCCCAAAAGATGATGCTGTGAAAGTACTGCATTCAGTATGCCAGCAAATTTGGAAAACTCATCAGTGGTCACAGGACTGGAAAATGTCAGTTTTCATTTCAATCCCAAAGATAGGCAAGGCCAAAGAATGCTTAAACTATTGCATAATTGCAGTGATCTCACATGCTAGTAAAGTAATGCTCAAAATTCTCCAAGACAGGTTCAATAGTATGTGAACCATGAACTTCCAGAAACTCAAGCTCAATTTAGAAAAGGCAGCGGAACCAGAGAAAAAAGTTGCCAACATCTGCTGGATCATCAAAAAAGTGAGAGAGTTCCAGAAGATATCTACTTCTGCTTTCTTGACTATGCCAAAGCCATTGACTGTGTGGATCACAATAAACTGTGGAAAATTCTTAAACAGGTGGGAATGCCTGACCACCTAACCTACATCCTGAGAAATCTGTATACAGGTCAGGAAGCAACAGTCAGAACTGGCTGTGGAACAATAGACTAGTTCCAAATGGCGAAAGGAGTACATTGAGGCTGTATATTGTCTCCCTGCTTATTTAACTTATATGTAGAGTGCATCATGAGAAACACTGGGCTGGGTGAAGCACTAGCTGTAATCAAGATTGCTGGGAGAAATGTCAATAACCTCAGATATGCAGATGACATCACCCTTATGGCAGAAAGCAAAGAAGAACTAAGGAGCCTCTTGATGAAAGTGAAAGAGGAGAGTGAAAAAGTTGGCTTAAAACTCAACACTCCAAAAATTAAGATCATAGCATCCTGTCCCATCACTTCGTTGCAAATAGATTAGGGAAAAATGGAAACAGTGACAGACTTTATTTTGGGGGGCTCCAAAATCACTGCAAATGGTGACTGGAGGCACAAAATTAAAAGACGCTTGTTCCTTGGAAGAAAAGTTATTACCAACCTAGGCAGCATATTAAAAAGCAGAGACATTACTTTGCCAACAAAGGTCCATCTAGTTAAAGCTATGGTTTTTCCTATGGTCATGTATGGATGTGAGAGTTGGACTATAAAGAAAGCTGAGCACTGAATAATTGATGCTTTTGAACTGTGGTGTTTCAGATACTCTTGAGAGTCCCTTGGACAACAAGAAGATCCCACCAGTCCATCCTAAAGGAAATCAGTCCTGAATATTCATTGGAAGGACTGATGCTGAAGCTGAAACTCCAGTACTTTGGCCTCCTGACACAAAGAACTGACTCTTTTGAAAATATCCTGATGCTGGAAAAGATTGAAGGCAGGAGAAGAAGGGGGCAACAGAGGATGAGATGGTTGGGTGGCATCCCAGACTCAATGGACATGAGTTTTAGTAAACTCCAGGAGTTGGTGGTGGACAGGGAAGCCTAGCATGCTGCAGTCCATGGTGTCGCAAAGAGTCAGACTCGACTGAGGGACTGAACTGAACACTAGCAGAGTGCTTAGCACAGGGTAGCCTTTTGATAAATGTGACCCTTCTATGATATATCTGGCTTTCTTTCCTTTTACATCTAGTCTACACTGTTATCTCTATTTATGATCCATGGGGACCCTTGAACTTNNNNACTGTTCAAGGGTAATCATTATTTTCATAAATCTTAACATTCATAGTGCCAGGATTCCATCCTCAGATTTTTTTCTTCAGTTAAAAATCATAGAAATCAACAGTCCATCTTTCAGTTCTAGAAGCAGGAGAATGTTTAGGACTTCTAATTAGTAAATTCTCCCAATAGTTATTATGACCATACTCTACATCTTGACCTCTCTATAGAAAATGCATGGCTTCGATGATATCTACCACAAACCCACACCAGATTTTCTGTTGAACTTATCTTAATGATGTACTCTCCTGTGTCACTCCCTCTGTTAATGTTTTCCATGTTTGCTAAAACAATTCTATCTCTGAATCTGTCATTTGTAATTTTTCCATTTCAGAGATAAAGGTGGAACCTTTTTTTTGAATCTATAATTGCGTCTTCCTAGTGACAAACTGGAGAAGGCAATGGCACCCCACTCCAGCACTATTCCCTGGAAAATCCCATGGATGGAGGAGCCTGGTGGGCCGCAGTCCATGGGGTCGCTAAGAGTCGGACACGACTGAATGACTTCACTTTCACTTTTCACTTTCATGCATTGGAGAAGGAAATGGCAACCCACTCCAGTGTTCTTGCTGGGAATCCCAGGGACGGGGGAGCCTGGTGGGCTGCCATCTATGGGGTCACACAGAGTCGGATACAACTGAAGCGACTTAGCAGCAGCAGTAGCAGCAGTGACAAACCTCCATGTGATTAAAATGTACTGAACACTTTCATAATTATCATCACCTTTAAATACCATAACAGCCCTGCAAGACAGGTATCATTATTTCTGTTTTAAATGTGATAAATGTGAGATTCAGAGAATTTACCACCAATTATACAACAAACAACTAAAAGAGTTGTGTGCATGCATATAAGCTGCTTCAGTTGTGTCCAACTCGGTGTGGTCCCATGGACTGTACCCCACCAGGTTCCTCTGTCCATGGGATTCTTCAGGCAAGATTCCTGGAGTAGGTAGCCATTACCTTCTTCCCCACTCAGGGATCCAATCTGGGTCTGTTACATCTCCTGTATTGGCAGGCAGGTTCTTAACCACTAGCACCACTTGGGAAGCCTGTCATCCTCTATAGATCAAGATCATGTTTGAATATGCATTCTTCACTTTATAACTTGCTGTTTGTCAGTCTGACTCCCATCCTTAAAAGTGTGATTTGAAATAGCACTTTTTAGACACTCATCTCACACGCTAGTAAAGTAATGCTCAAAATTCTCCAAGCCAGCCTTCAGCAATACGTGAACCGTGAACTTCCAGATGTTCAAGCTGGAACAGGCAGAGGAAAAGAGATCAAGAAAAGGCAGAGGAACTGGAGATCAAGATGACAACATCTGCTGGATCATGGAAAAAGCAAGAGAGTTCCAGAAAAACATCTATTTCTGCTTTATTGACTATGCCAAAGCCTTTGTCTGTGTGGATCACAGTAAACTGTGCAAAATTCTGAAAGAGATGGGAATACTAGACCACCTGACCTGCCTCTTGAGAAACCTACATGCAGGTTAGAAGGCAACAGTTAGAACAGGACATGGAACAACAGACTGGTTCCAAATAGGAAAAGGAGTACATCAAGGCTGTATGTTGTCACCATGCTTATTTAACTTCTATGCAGAGTACATCATGAGAAACGCTGGACTGGAAGAAACACAAGCTGGAATCAAGATTGTCAGGAGAAATATCAATAACCTCAGATATGCAGACGATACCACCCTTATGGCAGAAAGTGAAGAGGAACTAAAAAGCCTCTTGATGAAAGTGAAAGAGGAGAGTGAGAAAGTTGGCTTAAAGCTCAACATTCAGAAAACTAAGGTCATGGCATCTGGTCCCATCATTTCATTTGAAATAGATGGGGAAACAGTGGAAACAGTGTCAGACTTTATTTTTTGGGGCTCCAAAATCACTTCAGATGGTGATTGCAGCCATGAAATTTAAAGACGCTTACTCCTTGGAAGTAAAGTTATGACCAAACTAGATAGCCTATTCAAAAGCAGAGACATTACTTTACCAACAAATGTCTAGTCAAGGCTATGATTTTTCCAGTGGTCATGTATGGATGTGAGAGTTGGACTGTGAAGAAAGCTGAGTGCCGAGGAATTGATGCTTTTGAACTGTAGTGTTGGAGAAAACTCTTGAGAATCCCTTACACTGCAAGGAGATCCAACCAGTCCATTCTAAAAGACATCAGTCCTGGATATTTATTAGAAGGACTGATGCTGAGGCTGAAACTGTAATACTTTGGCCACCTCATGCGAAGAGTTGACTCATTGTAAAAGACCCTGATGCTGGGAGGGATTGGGAGCAGGAGGAGAAGGGGACGACAGAGGATGAGATGGCTGGATGGCATCATCAAGTCGATTCACATGAGTTTGGGTGAACTCCAGGAGTTGGTGATGGACACAGAGGCCTGACGTGCTGCAATTCATGGGATCGCAAAGGGTCAGACATGACTGAGCCTCTGAACTGAACTGAACTGAGGCTAAATTCAGTAAGATTTAATATGCTTTCTCTTAATCTCTCACTGCCTGGCACCGTTGATCAATTAATTTCACAAAATTCACTTGAATGGCATCAGGCTTCGGGCTCCACTTTGATGTTTCTATTACTCTAGCTCCTCATCTTCTTCCTACTAATTGTAGTCTTTCCAATGCCCTTTTTCTCCTTCTGTTTTCTTTAAAATGCTAGTCTGTATATTTTATTTGCATGTAGAATATCTACTCTCAGACCAACTTAATGATTAGTAAATATTTATCTTAAACCCTACCTCTCCCCCAGACACAACATTTCATAGCTGGTATAGGCTAAATAATGGCTCCATATTCTAATTTGAAATGGGAAGAGCACCTGGATTATTTGGTGTGGTAACAATCTGAGGGCAGTCATTCCATTGTGTCCTACTCTTTTTCACCCCATGGGCTGTAGCCTGCCAGGTTCCTCTGTCCACAGAATTTTCCAGGCAAGAATACTGGAGTGAGTTGCCATTTCCTACTCCAAGGAATCTTTCCAACCCAGGGATCAAACTTGGTGTCTCCTGCACTGGCAGGCAGATTCTCTAGCACTGTGCCACCTCAGAGCCCATGCTGGATTTTTTAGGTGGGCCCATTGTTATCACAGTGTTCTTAGGGAGGCAGATGAATCAAAGTGAATAGTAGTTGGAAATGTGACAAAAAAAGCAAAAGGCAGGGAACATGAACCAGGGAATGTTCAAGGTGACTTCGAGAAGTTGGGAGAAGTTAAAGAAACAGTCTCTTCTCAGGCTCTGAAGGAACTAGTTCTTCTTAAGGCCTTGATTTTAGCTCAATGAGGCTGATTCTGGATTTTGACTTCAAAAACTATAAGTAATGTGGTGTTTTACTATGATAATGAGATTGTGGCGATTTGTTTAGTAGCAATAGGAAACTGATATAGTTCCTAATTCTGAAGAGAATTTATTTGTGGCTGAAAATTAATCAGTATAAAATAAATTTTTCTCTAGAAAAAGTAAAAGTCACTCAGTCATGTCTGACTCTTCAGGGGTATAGTCCATGGAATTCTCCAGGCCAGAATACTGGCATGGGTACCCTTTCCTTCTCCAGGGAATCTTCCCAACCCAGGGACTGAACCCAGGTCTCCCACATTGCAGGCAGATCCTTTACCAGCTGAGCCACAAGGGAAGCCTGAGAATATTGGAGTGGGTAGCCTATCCCTTCTCCAGGGGATCTCTCCGACCCAGGAATTGAACCAGGGTCTCCTGCATTACAGGCAGATTCTTTACCAACTGAGTTATCAGGGAAGCCCCTTGTCTCTAAAACCTGCTGCTATATTCATTTCTGTCTTACAAAAAGAATCAAATCACTCCCAAAGTCTTACCGACTTTTTTTTCATCATGTCACTTTCTTTCACTCTTGTACCTCATAAACCTAATTCAGACATAATCAACTTATTTCTGACTACTACTGCAAAGAATTCTCACCTGATTCCTTTTTACCAAGCTTTCTTCACTTCAGTTTATCAAGTAAATTTGTATCGACCTTCTTTAGGTTCCACATTTCTCTTTTGAAGTCTGTTCATCACTTATCAAGTAAATTATAGACTCTTTAAGTGACAATAGAAGGATCTCTTCATTTTCTTGTGCACGTTTCCATAGTGTCCATTCCGCAGGAAGAAAGCTTACTCCTCTTGAAGAAAAATTACTCATTTCAAGGCATATAATACATTTTTGTATCATATGTGTATTAAGTAATGCCATGAAGTACTATGTTAAAGAATTCCATAAATTACTGTTTGAAGTATAAAATAGTTA
>SJYF01000788.1:176326-189091 GCA_006410515.1 Procapra przewalskii | reverse complement strand
TTTTTTTTTTTTTTTTTTTTTTTTTTTTTACCATATATAGATGTATTTCTGATGTTTGTGGGAGGAAGCTCTGCATCCTTTTAGCTTGACATCTTGATTGGGGAGCCCTTGTGCTTCTAATAGCAACACTTCTAGTGTCCATCTTGCCTTACAGATCTGGATAATGTGTTATATAATTATTCTATAATCTTAGTTAAAAACTGCTATCCCAGAGTTCTTTCCCTTTCTTTCTCTCTCTTTTCATGTCTATTTTCTGTGTTAAGGATCACATCTTCTGTTTTTGCTTTCTTCATTTAAAATTATCTCTTTATAATATTTCTTTGTCTAATTAGCTACTGAAGACTTCTTATTATAAAGTTTAAGCTCTATACATAAAATGACAGTTGCACATATTTTTCCAATGTATTATTTTCTTTTATTTATGATTGTCTCAAAGGCACTACTACTCTTAATATTGTTATTACCAGTGCTTCTAGCATCACAATAACTGTTTTTATGTTGTCGAGTCTGTCAGTCTTCCAGTATGCTGATTTCTAACATAGAAAGTCATATATCCTGTGGATGTTAGCTGAATGTTCTCAGTTTAGGAGCTTTAAAAAGTGTATTCACGTTAAATCTGAAATCACTGTATGTGTTTTTATGGGATAAGTATCCCAAGTTTTTCCTTCTTTCAATTCTGATTCTCTCAGCACTTTTTAAAATAAATCTTTAAAAGTTTACTTTTATTTATTTTTATTTTGTGGCTGTTCTGAGCTGCGTGAAAGTGAAAGCGAAGTTGCTCAGTCTTGTCCAACTCTTTGCGACCCCATGGACTGTAGCCTACCAGGCTCCTCTGTCCATGGGATTTTCTGGGCAAGAATACTGGAGTGGGTTTCCATTTCCAACCCAGGGATAGACCCCAGTCTCCCACATTGCAGGCAGACGCTTTACCCTCTGAGCCACCAGGGAAGCCCCATATGGGGGTGCTGAGCTGCATATGGGATCTTAATTCCCCAACCAGAGGTCAAACCCAGCTTCCTGCAGTAGTAGTCTTGTGTTAGTCACTGGACTGCAAGGGAATTTCCCCAGCACTTTTAATTTACTAATTCTTGTTAAGTCATTGATTCATATAACCTCTGATTTTTACAGAATTATTATTTAGAATAAGGGGAGCCCTATTTAGGCAGAAATAATTTATATTTTACTATTGTACATATATTTCAACCAAGTTTTTCCTCTGCATATTTTATTCTGATTGATCACAGAGTGATAAGTGAGTAAAAAGATAACTATCTAAACAACAAGATGAGTTAATGAGCCTGATGGTTAATACGATAGAGATGCCAGAGCAGCTTAACCACCTTAGCATCCATATCTTAACTATGGAAAAAAGGAAATTATGAAACATTTAAGAGGCAAGATGTAATCACATGCAACTATTGAACCCAAAGCTAATTTGCTTTATTTGTTCATAAGTTTATATAGTGTGTGTGCATTCCAGAAGTCACCTGAGTATTTTTTTTTTTTTACCCTGGAGAAGGAAATGGTAATCCACTCCAGTATTCTTGCCTGGAGAATCCCATGGACAGAGAAGCCTACCTAGTAGGTTACAGTCCACGGGGTCGCAAAGAGTTGGACACGACTGAGCGACTTCACTTGTGATAAAATTCTGATTCCTTTTTTGACATTTAACTGCTGACAACTTTCAAGCTCCATTCCTCTCCTTCCTCTCTATCTGGACAATCTATTAAGAAAAACTAAGTGTTCCCTCCCATGACTGCAGTGACAAGTTCAGAATGCCCAACCTCACCCCAGAAGCTTCAGCCTTTTTACCCCTAGTCACCATAACACTCTAACTCAGTCAGCCCTTCCTTCTCTCTCAAAACATATTTGGAAATACTTAGAAGAAAATATTTTAGTAGCCTCTTGATACATGTATGGCATAACCAATCTCAATATCTAAACCAATTTGGGGATTCATCCTGCCCATGTGGAGATAAGTACAATACACTCAGTATGATCTTTCTAGTAGTGACCAGGTACAATTCTGACCAATCAGTTCTTACTGATTATTAAGTCTGAATTACCACTTACCCAAGTGGTTTAGGTTTATTTACTATCTCTTTTATTTATTTATTTTAATTTAAAAAGTAAGTTTCAACGGAAGAGAAAAATTATAATCATTATCTTGCCCAATAAGTTGATAAGTCCTTCTTTCTTGAAAGCTAAAAAAAAAAAGTTATAAAAGTAATTTATTTATTTTGTACAAGGAAGAGAATGATAATAAGAAAATAATAGAAAATAGATATGAGTGATGTGAGAAACTGATTAATTATACAGAGCCTGTAAATACTTTTGGGGATATCCAGAAAAATCTTACATGAGATGAACCTGCTGCTGCTGCTGCTGCTGCTGCTGCTGCTGCTGCTGCTGCTGCTGCTGCTGCTGCTAAGTCGCTTCAGTCGCGTCTGATTCTGTGCGCTCCGCCCTCTCTGGGATTCTCCAGGCAAGAACACTGGAGTGGGTTGCCATTGCCTTCGCCAATGCATGAAAGTGAAGTCACTCAGTCATGTCCGACTCTTCGCGACCCCATGGACTGCAGCCTGCCAGGCTCCTTTGTCCATGGGATTTTCCAGGCAAGAGTACTGGAGCGGGGTGCCATCCCCTTCTCTAGAGATGAACCTAGGTAACTCAAAAGACTTATTAGTGTTTTGAAAAAAGGAAGAAGATACTGACAGTAATGTGCGTTTTATAAAGCCTTTATGCAAAGATGTGGGTGATAAGCAGGAAGATACTTGTTTTATAAGTCTATGAAATTAAAAATCCTGGGCTAATTACCTTATTCTATGATGAAAATAATCTAAAGAAAAAAAAACCCTCAATTTTCTTTTTTCTCCTTTCTTCTTTCATTTGTTTTATTCCTTCTCTGTTTATGTTTACTTGTATGACCCTTATTCCATGAGTGACTTGAATTCACTTACTAGAAAATTCAATAACATAAAATTTGCTTTCTTTGACTTACTGCAGTTTCCCCCCATAGTGGTGTCCTTGCTAAATTATAAAGAATATCAAAATTTAGAAATAAAGTTTAAAAGGGAAGTTTGTTCTTATTTACCATATTACCCATAAATAGGAGTGAAGCAAGTTCAAATCACAAGATCAATATTCAGGAGCAGAGATTTGACTATAACCAATTAGGTTTCACCCCTTCTCTCATCTTTGAAATTCAGTTTGTAAAAGTTAGCTTAAGGGTTTTATCTCCATATTTCTAGTCCTCATTCCATTCATCAGTGGCACTGATGTTTCTGTCTGGCATTTTATCTCTAGTATTTCATACTGTTTTATCTGAATAGTTTCACTTAAAGGAATTTTAGATACATGTGTTTTTATGTATATGTATATCTACATATCTGTATAAATATGTATGTATCTGAATATATATGCACGTGTGTGTATGTACATATACATTAATTATGTAAGTAAAAAACACCATAACTTAGTCCATTACTTTCCCTGGTGCATTACATCAACCCATTTTTAATTGTGAAATGATAAAGTCTATTTTCTCCTTCTGTATTTTTCTTCCTATTTCTCCTAAATCTTGTATGTCTGTTCATTGCCAAGGAAGGAAAGCAGTGTTGCCTTTGCACATACAACTTTAAAGTTTAATTGAAACATCACTTTTGAAAGCTTTACTCCATTTTCTTAGGACTGCAGTTTCTAAAATGCAGACATCGCTGTCTGATAGATTTAGAAGGCTAAGAAGTTGATAAATGTATTAAAGTTAATTTAGTCTTGTGATATAGAGAGGCTTCACTATTGAGCCAGACTTAATCTGGTCAATCTCCTCTAGAGGCCAAAAAAATGCTTCATTTAACGATGTCAAAAAGGTTGGCTTTCTGCAACATTATCTCAGGCACTGTCTACATATGTTTGAATCTTCACATATTGTAAACATGGGATACACACACACATACATACACATCCTGAAAAATAATACATATTTGCTTTTAGAAATTTGATTGTTTTAAAATGTGTCATGACATATAGTTGTAAAATTTCCCAGTGGTTTCTAAAAGAGAAAATAGTTTTACTGTTGAAAAAATGTTTTTCAAGTTTTGGTTTCTTCTTTACATCAAAGGTAGGATATGAGGGGGGAAAAAGAGGATTTTATTCTCAAACTGTTATTTAGATATGAGTCTGAGAATTGTTGCTATTGTAAAATAAAGGAACAGGGGAAATTGGCATATATACAGTTCATGGAAGAACCTGCTTAAATGGTCACCTGTCATGCTTTAGGCAATTTTTGAAACTTAGACTGAGAATTTGAGACCTAATTTTTCTCAGTTGTACCTCAGGATCCTTATTAAGGTTTTTCCTGACTGCACTGCACAAAGGTCATAATCATACCTCTATACTTTTGGTTGTAGGGGGAACAATTAATACATTTTTGGAAGGGTAGTGGGTAAATGTATTTCAAGGGCTACTAAAATGTTCAAAGTCTCATTGGATAATCTAATTTGTAAGAATGAAGCAAAAGATTACAGTGAGATGGAAAAGAACATGTAACATAAATGTTATGTTTTCATATTAAAATATTTTCATTCAAATTAATTGAAATTGAGATTGACATATGAAAACATGACATATGAAGCCACTAAAATTTTCACATGCTACTTAAAATTATATACATACCTCTTTTTTAAGATGAAAGCAAGACAAAATATGTAAATATATAAGGAAGCCATCTCAGTGGCTAAAGAGTTGTTTCCTGAAGGTGATGTGCAGGAGGACATAGTGATTTGGGGTATTTCTGACTAGGAGGTAACTTTACCCCAAACCAAATATTCATGCATGTCCAAATGGAGATGTAGTTAAAAGGGTGTGATATAAAGTGGGTATGTGAGAGCATTTCCTTTGAGAAAAATAAACTACTGCTGAGAGACAGTTGGTTTAGGTAAACTTAATCTGGGACTGCAGAATTCTGGGGAGTAACTGACGAGGTAAAGAAAGCTCCAGACCTGGACAACATTCCTATCCCAACAGTCAAACCTAGAATAAAGAAATATTGGAAGTTGAAACCATGATGTCTTAGAGGTTTACAAGTGGATTGTACCCAGTCACGTCTGAGCACCATGGACAGACCACCCATCTGCAGGATCAGTAGACCCTGCCTTAAAAAACCAACTGCAATGAAATTCTTTTGAATGGAGAAGCATCTGGAAATTGAGGATATCAGAGAAACTGCTTGCTGGTGCAGAGGTGAGTTTTGGGGTATCCCTACTTGAACAGAGATTGGGCTGATTGAGATAAGCTTTCTATGAGGAGGAATGGGGTATAGAAGACTCGAGTCACTTAGTGGAGAAAGGCTGAAGTTACCATTTTCCTTCTAGAGGAGATCAATTACGCCTGAGGAAACAGAACCTGCAAATAACCAAATGACTGCTCTGTGGGAGCCCCAGGCTAACCACAATTTTCATGAGGTAATTAAGCCATAAATTTGCTGTCTACCTGAGCAATGGCTTCTGCCTTGTATGTTGGTTTATTTTCTTTCTCACCTGGAATGATTCAGGAAGTGGAGGGTAGAATGAGAAATCATCTAACCCTGAAGAAGAAGGGAATGTAGCCCAGAAAGGAATTGCCTAACAGGAAACTAGGATTTCCTTCAACTTTTAAAAGACTGGACTAAAGAAGACGTGAATATCAGTAGAAACTCTCTTTAGTGGTAACCATTTTGAAGAAACCTGAAATTATGCATTGTGGAAAATAAATTATAGATAAATAGGTGGATAGATAGATTTCTTCCGGTTTTATATTAAGATCATGAGGCATTTTCTCAAAGGGGACAAAAATGTTTTAAGACACTCTACTGGGTGAGGGGTATGAAGAAGAGCATAAGCCTTCATACCCCTGTGGGAGCCAGAGATTTAGCTGAAAGCAGAAAAGACTTTAGAGGTTAACTGTCAGAGGCAAAAATAACTGTCAGATGATACTTGAGAGTATTGGGGGAGGGGCACAGAACAGAGCCCACGCAAGAGGTCCACAGGCACTGGCTGCTCTCAGGGAGAAGCCCTTCTGTTTTCAGCCTAGTCTGAAGCATGTCTGGCTCTGTGCACTGGTGAGTCTCCTAGCAATAGTGTCTGGGAATAAAGAAGATGAGAAGAAAAGAAGGAAACATTTCTCTTCCGCACTTCCCAGGCTTTCACAAGAAATTAAATCTGCATGTGGAAGTCTCCATCATGGTGCCTAAAAAAGAAAAAGAAAAGAAAATGAAGTCACTCAGCTTTGTGTAAAAATTTTTATAAATATTCAGTATCTGTGTTGTGTGTGTGTTGCGAGGGAGGGGTGTACAAACATAAAGATTCATTTGTTTTCCACTTTTTTCTTCCTAGCTAACCTGACCACAAGATGATGCCCATGTTATCTGCTGGAGATAGCCTGATCAAAAGCACTACTGTTGTGGAGATGATTCTTATCTCCTATAATTCCTGTACCTTTCCTCTGTCCAACCATTAAAGGAAGCAGTTGCCTAAAGATATATTATATGCAGGTCCATATGCTAAAAAATACACTGATGAGTTAGACGTGGGATTTAGTACTCAAGAATTCTTGGTGTTCTGAGGGACACTTCCCTGCCCCCTGCTTGCTTGTGTGCACTGTGCATCTTCGGCCCCCAACATGATACCCGTGTGGAAAAGGATGACATCGAGCAAAGAGCATATGTGGAAACTTGTTCTCCCCACAATACATCCTCAGCTGCTTTTGATGCCAAAGTTTAAAGAGGGAAGACTTGCTTCCAATGGCTGGCGCCACTCTCAGCATCCACATCTCAGATTCATAGAGAGGTGCACAGGAAGGAGGAAAGCAGGTGGCTTTCTAGGGGAACAAGGTAAGGGCTTGAGGACCAGAGGCTCATTTTGAACTGAGCTCAGCAGACTGTCATTCCAACAGCGATACTCCCATATTTGAGAGGCCATGTAAAAGTCTCAGCTTGGGTTTCTCTGGCTTCCTCGGATATTGGAGTTTTCACGTGAATTGCTAAGGATTGTCCAGTTTTACCTAAGGGGAAAAATACTTCCAAAATGCATCAAGGTTATCTTGAAGCTGAATCTTATTATTTCCTAATTTTCGTTAGTGCCATGAGTGCAAAAGTGCTAATAAGCAGGAGATATTTTTAAAATGTTCTATGGAGAGAAGGATACTGCAACTTTTGACAAAGAGAATAAAGAGACCTATAGGTTAATGGGAGCCAGGGAGTGTGGCTGTGATTTACAAATGGAACTCCGGATAGATAGACTCTACAGATGGGTCTGAGTGCCACATAGACTCTACAGATTGCTGCGTTTCTCTGCTGTGATAGACAAGGTAACTCCATGCGTGGAATGTGTAGCCCCCTTGCTCTCAGAACAGTATTTCAGCAGGGCCATGGTTTATCCATTGGATGACTAGAGGGTTTGGGACTGGTTTCTGGTTAGGTTAAGTACTAAATAATTTTCTACCCAAAAAGGTAGAAAGTGCAATGAAACAGGAAAACCTGCTGCTTTGGCTATAGGATACATAGTATATAACATGCTCTCACCGATGTTGCAGTCACAGTACTCGAAGCTAAGGATTACCTATCTGAAATTTAATCTAGCTAGGTTCTTAAGGAGATAATAAAGAAAAAGGTGTCAAATAAACAAGGAATTAGATAATAACATTCGTGTACAGATACCCAGGAATCAGTGTCTTTTAAAGGAACAATAATAGAAATAACTAAGATGACTAATGGCCAGAGGAGAAAGAGAGGACAAAATAGAAGGGAAAAGGTGAGAAGCAGCAATTTTAGAAAAGAGAAGGAGCAGAAACCCCTGGCGGAGAAGCAGGCTCCTGGGTCAGGGCGGAGCTGAGCTGTAAGACACACTGACATGGCGGTGATGGTCACACAACCTCCTGTGAGTGTAGCGGGCAGAGTGGACCAGGATTGGCCTCTCATTGTGTCTTTGTAGCAGGAAGGAAAGAGCACTTCTGTTCAATGGCATTTGTGGGGAAGAAAAAATGAAATAAAAGACGTGTTCTCTCTCTCCTCAGATGATACAGGCATAGGAAATCAAATGGTAGTGAATGAGCAATGCTGAAGCCTAGAAGAAGCAGTGGTAGAGAAACGGAGAGGAGCTCAAGTGCTAAACCAGCGGCCCAGGAGATGCACACCTTGCTGGACAATTAGTAAGTCCTTCCTAGGAGGGAAATCTAAGTCCATCTAGAAATCTGATTTCAGCCCAGACTGTGACTTCTGCCACTGATGCTAATGGATCCTGTTCTGACATTTCTGGTAGAGGAGAGACACTGGCTTCCTTACGGACATTCACACATGCAGGATAAATGTGGAATTCATGACTGATGGAGATTTATAGCTGTTCAAGGTAATTATTTTTGAGAATGTTTGGTCCGAGTGTTCCCCGTGAAGTGAAAGTGTTAGTTGCTTAGACATGTCTGACTCTTTGTGGCCCATGGACTGTAGCCCACCAGTCACCTCTGTCCATGGAATTCTTCAGGCAAGAACACTGGAATGAGTTGCCATGCCCTCCTCGAGGGGATCTTCCCTACTCAGGGGTCAGACTCAGGTTTCCTGCACTGCAGGATATTTTACTGTCTGAGGCACCAGGGAAGCCCAAGTATTTCTTAGACACTCAGAATTAAAGGCAGTTCCCTGGAAATTTTAGCTGTATCATTGAGTGGAGAGTTCTCTTCATTGAGTAACTGATTACCATGTGTAACTCTTAATCCACATGAAAGTACATGAGCTTTTGTCCCAGCTCTCACAGTCCAAGGGCTGTGAGCAACAGTTACCAAGAGCAGAAGTTAGCAGCCTTGACAGTCTTGTCTTTCTGTGAGTACTTTCCTCTGAAGCAATCTTGAACACCCTGTGAAAGGAAAAAGAAAAAAAATCTCATTTTTCCTCTTTCAAGGAGTCTTTGAGAACTTCTTAGAGATTTGTCACTTGGAGGTATGACTACTCTAAGCACACTGTTCACGTTTATATCCTCAAAGTAATGAAGGCTCAGAGGCCGAATATAGCCAGAACCCAAGGGTGCGGGAAAGGCAGCCATGGTTTACAGACCCCTGAGTCCTCAGGCTTGCAGAGGCTGAAGGATCCTGATTTGTGGTGTCCCACTGCAGTAGCCCTCAGATAGCAGAGAGCCCTCAGTGTAACAGGAAACAGAAGGGCTTGGATTTAATATTTCCCAGTTGCCTGGGTCCAGGAAGAAAGACATATTGCCTTCCTTTGCAAGGGAGCAATAATATCCCCAAGAATCTAAAAAGAAATGATACCATACAGAAACAGACTTAAGAGAACAAACTTATTGTTGTCAGGGGGGGAAGGATGGAGGGAAGGGATAGTTAGGGAGTTGGGGATGGACATGTACACACTGCCATATTTAAAATGGATAACCAACAAAGACCTACTTTATAGCACAGGGAAATCTGCTCGATGTCATGTAGCAGCCTGGATGGGAGGGGGCTTTGCAGGGGGCAATGGCTACATGGATATGTATGACTGTGCCCCTTTGCTGTCCACCTGAAACTGTCTCAGCATTGCTAATCAGCTATGCTCCAGTTCAAAATACAAAGCTTAAAAAAATAATATCCCCAAATGGGAAGAGAACAGCCAAGCCCTCTCAGGGTGAGAAGTCCACAGGGTATCCCTGATCTTTTCAGGCCCAAGAATTTGGAATTGTGGCCGAGACATTTTTTAGATAAGCAAATATGCAGTTAGAATAAGGGACATCTCTCAACAAGAAGATTCTCTGTTATTTGCCTCTGCAGGGACCAGTTCTTTTAAATGTTAGAGATGCCAGAGTAATCAGATTGAGAAAGGACCAAATTTGTTAAGAGTTCTCCTATTAACCCACTTGCTCTAAAATATATTTCCTTAGTAACGTGTTTTATTTTTGCATATTTTGGATACAGGGTCAAGAATGGGAATCTAACCACCCAACCTAAGATTCTCATCTCTAAAGAGGCCACCCCACCTTACCAGCTGAAGTCACCATCTTGAACTCATAAAGGTTCAGAAGAGAACACAAGCCCTGTGTTCAGGTCAAGAGCTTTGGGATCAGTCACACTTGAATAAAAATTCAAATGCTTTTTACTAGTTATTAGATCTTGTATGATTGTCTTACTTCCACAGATACAAGCAATTGTTGTAAAACATACCACACACGTACCCAAAACACTTGGCATCATGTACTGTATATAGTATATTTCCAAACTGGTAGTTTTGTTATTTGTCCTAATAATGCTTTTTGGGATGACTCATGTATGACTCTATTAACATGAACCATCCAGAAAAACACAAGTTTATAGAGATGGTTGGTTTCCTGGGGCTGGGAATATGAGCTGGGATTGGTTGTAAATGCACTCAGTCAAATTTTATGGGATTAACATTTTAAAACTGTTTTGTGGTAATGGTTGTCTAATTCTGCAAATTTACTTTAAAAATATTGAATTGCACTTTACAATAATTTTCTGGTACATCCCTGTAAACTGTTAAAAGTGATTTAAAGAAGAAAATCACTCAGATAAAAGCAGTGAAGGAAAGGAATTGGCTATTGTGATCAAGAACAAGGGAAAAGGGACAGTTAGATAGAGTTCTCAGAAAGACTGCCTTGCTATTAAGACTTAGCTGAGGCTGAGCTCCAGTTCAGAAGGTAAGAGGTAGCTTTGTGTGAACTGGGCTGACAGCTCACTGGATAAACACGTAGGTATCTGGACCACAATCCTGCTGTGTATCTCTCAGCTGCGTGATCTTGAAAAAGGTACCTACCATGTTACCTGCCTCTGAAGAGAGAATAATGCATACTGTTATAGAGACAAAAATAATGTTAATTCTCTGGCAAATGAACAAATAAGTTAGCTGTTATTAACCAGTTATAGATTGCTGGTCAGTTGAGGGATTTTTGATGCTTCAGTGAGTATTTTTGTGGTTAAACCTAGGCACATACGCCTGATTCTTTCCTCAAAATAAATTAATAAGGATAACACTGCTGCTACTATTGCTGCTAAGTCGCTTCAGTCATGTCCGACTCAGTGCGACCCCATAGACAGCAGCCCACCGGATTCCCCCGTCCTTGGGATTCTCCAGGCAAGAACACTGGAGTGGGTTGCCATTTCCTTCTCTGATGCATCAAAGTGAAAAGTGAAAGTGAATTCGCTCAGTAGGGCCTGACTCTTCGCAACCCCATGGACTGCAGCCTACCAGCCTTCTCTGTCCATGGGATTTTCCAAGCAAGAGTACTAGAGTTCATTAAAAATACATACTTTTAGATATTTGATGCCTCTTGACAAATCAGGAAATTCTCAGTCACATAGCTAAGTATATGGAGACTGGAAAGAATGTTAATACCATCTAACAAAAATTCTATTTTGCCATATAAGGGAAGGGGCTAAGCTCTTTCATCTTTTTAGTCCAAAA
Source organism: Procapra przewalskii (assembly GCA_006410515.1). Taxonomy (NCBI): domain Eukaryota; kingdom Metazoa; phylum Chordata; class Mammalia; order Artiodactyla; family Bovidae; genus Procapra; species Procapra przewalskii. The sequence continues at coordinate 177,657 of SJYF01000788.1, read as the reverse complement.
ATTATTGAAAATAATGTTTTACACACATTAAAGAAGATCTGTTTGATTGCACTGGGTCTTAATTGTGGCATGGGATCTTTGGTTGTGCCTTGAGAACTCCTAGTTGTGGCATGTGGGATCTCGTTTTCTGACCAGGGATCAAACCTGGGCCCCCTGCATTGGAAGTGAGGAATCTTAGCCACTGGACCACCAGGGAAGTCCCTTGTTTTTGCACTTTTAATTAGATGTTCCTTGAATGAACCACTGATTAAATCTTCCAGAGACTAGGATGACTTAGTAACTGGATAATTTCTTTAGTGACCAGAGGTACATAGACAGTTTAGTGAAGCCATGTGTGCAGTTTCCTTCCTGAAGGTTTCACTCCAGAAGTGGAAAGCTCTGACTCTGCAGAGGAAATATTGGAAAAGAAACTGCAGATGAGTGATTATGTTGCAAGGGCAATATCTTCTTCAACTCTGGGGTTCTCTGTGATTCTTTTTTCTGTTAGTAACCAAGAGGAAGCCATTTTATGCTTTTTGAGATAATTTCACAACAGGAAAGGGACAAAAAATGATGAGTCAGTGATAATTAGAATATAAAATCACCAGTTGATAATTCATTAGACCTTAGAAGGTTAGACATAACTTTGAAGATGAGTGAGTGGAGTTTGATGTAGCTAACAAGTCCCCACAGTGCTTTCATAAATATGTACCCTGAAGTAGAATTATGAATGCAGGAAATGCATATTTTGTGTTCCCGGGTGTATTTTCAATTACATCCTTTGTCATTGGTGGCCTCTTTCCTGCTCAGATGTATGCTGGCCTCCCACCCTCATTCTTCTTTTCTCTCCTTTCCATCATAACACACTCTCAGCCAAGCAATTGATATGTTACTCTTTTTTCTTAACTCTTTCATTAGTATACTTTTAAATATTTTGAACAGAAAGTTGATTGTGTATCTATGTATATACACACATACATATATGGATATAAAATATGTATATACATAGACATAGTTTCAATTACTAAGGAATATGCATAGTTGTACATTATATATAATTATACATTTTATTATATGGAATGCATATGTATACAACTCATGAGTGTGTGTGTGTAGTTGAAGATACAAATGAAAAAAGAGTTTTCTTCGATTTCACTTGGTTTCAATTGATTTTTATTTTCAGAAATATTTTTCAGTGCTGAATAAGTGTCATGATTCATTATAAATGGTCAGGTAGAAGATAATGTTTTAACATGAAAACATGTAAGTTTACCTATATTCACACTCTTTAAAGTAGTTCATAAAACTGAAAATTTGATTAGTAAAATATATTTTTATATAAAACAAGAGAG
>SJYF01000788.1:46374-57975 GCA_006410515.1 Procapra przewalskii | reverse complement strand
ATTGATATTTCTCCTGGCAATCATGTAAGATTATGATAATAGGGGAAAATAGATGTAGGGTATAGAGGAAGTCCCTTCATTATTTTCACCATCTTTCTATGAATCTAAAATTGTTCTAGAAAATAAAGTTTAATTTTTCAAAAAGTTATAGCAAGAAATTCAGAACAAATGTCCATTTGAATTCTCTCTGATATCTTTCTCATCCAGTATCATACTGGCCTTGCAGGTATGAAGTTGATGAGCTGACACTAACCCCCTGAACTTTATGGGCTTGTCCAAACCAACCCCTCCTCTTTCATCATTAGTGCATTCTCTGTCACCTTTTCCTGCCAAAATTCACATTCAGAATTGCTCCTCCCCTCTGGTGTGTCTCTTCCTCTCCTTAGACCCTCCCTGAAGCTGTCCTCAGCTACTCACTGCCCTCATCCCTCCCACTTGCCCTGAGGTAGAGGAGTAGGAAGGGAAAAAGTAGAAACAGCCACTTGAATATTTATAAAGGTGATGTAATTTAACTGTTAGTTAGGTGTGCCCTCAAATTTTATAATGCCTAAAGCATGAATATCTACTCTCTAACCAGGATCTTAATAACCACTGTTTTTATTTGTTTTCATTTATTTTTCACATATATGCTATTTCACCTTCTTACTAGCTGAACAACTTGCTACATTTCTTTATTATTTTGTTTTTTCTTCTTCTTCTAGTTTTGTTGAAATATAATGGACCTACAGCACTGTACAAGTTTAACTTTCTTGAGTAAATAGTTTCATTATTCTAACCACAGAGAAATAAAGCGACCGTTAGATCTGATGTTGTCAACCATCAAATAACTGAACAAATAAACCTGTGATCACTGACAACTTTCCTTACCATTCAGTTTAATCTAATCATTGTCATATGTGTTGCACCTCATCAGAACTGAAGGAATTATTCCACTGGTGGTTGGAAGTCTGCAGAGTGAATTCTCAGTCTTTTAGGAATGCTATTCAGTTCAGTTCAGTTCAGCTCAGTTCAGTCCCTCAGTCGTGTCCAACTCTTTGCAGAATGCTATTAATATAACAAAATTAGCATAAGTCTAGTCGCTTGTAAAAGCAGATCTTTACTTCTTACAGTTCTCGAGGTTGGGGCATTCAAGATTGTGGCACCAGAACATTCAGAGTGGTGGCTAGTAAGAGCTCACTTCTGGGTTCATAGATGATGAGAAACTCACTCTCTGGGATCTCTTTTTTAAGGGCACTGATCCCAATCATGAGGATCTCACACATAACCTAACTACTTCCCCAAAGCCCCACCTCCCAATAATACCACTTTTAGGGGTCGGGATTTCAACCAATGAAATTTAAGGAGGCACAGGCATTGAGATCACAATGCAGCCCCATCTACCAGTTCTCTGGGAATTGTCTTCAGTGTAAGTGAGCCACCTTTCTTGGGTCATACCCCCTTCCCAGAGGTAGCCTGAAATCTGTGACTGGTTATTGTGAGAGTATACTAACTGACTCCATGACTTAGTGTGGGACATCTCTATGGGTCATTCTGGCTTCATAGCTTCTTGTGGGAATGCAAGAAGACTTGTATGACATCACTACAGTCTATTTTCTCTCTCTTCTCCATCATATTTTTTCCCATCTCTCCTTGAGAGCCCACTCCAGCAAACTCACTGTATCCAAATCTACCTTGGAGTCCGCATAGTGGGAAACTCCACTTGTTGCCACTTGTTCACAACTTGTAAATATGATCCCACAGGAAAATGGGATAGGAAGGTGGGATTTTAGAACTGTGCCACCAGCTTCTGACAAAGAAGATCAATAATCGATGGTGGTTGTTTTGAACATGAATAGACACTATCCCAAGGTAGCAATGTGAGAGCTCAAGCTTTTATTCATGGTAAAATGAATGCTGTACTAGGAAACAAATCTAGTAGTTTCTTCCATGTGTTGGTTTTTGAAACTGAAAGGAACTCTTTAAGGAGGCAAGGTTATCTGGGTTTATGCACCTGAACGTATTCAGTCTCTGCTGCTGCTGCTAAGTCGCTTCAGTCATGTCCGACTCTGTGCGACCCCACAGATGCCAGCCCATTGGGCTCCGCCATCCCTGGGATTCTCCAGAACCTGTGATATCTCTAAGAATGCAAAAGTGGTCCTTCTTCCTTGGTAAGGCTAGTACTCTCCTTAGCTTGAAGACAGAGTTTATTGCAAACAAGGCAATGTGAGCATTTCAAGATCTTTTTCCTTCTCTTCCCCTGGCAAGTGGGTCAAAAATTTCTTGAATTCTCCTTGCAATTATCTCTCACAGTTTATGAGAATGCATGGATTTCAAGATAAATGAGAATCTAACTAAGGATCAGATAGTGAGTTAGGCAGACTTGCCTTATTGGAGGTATTATTTGTCAAGTGTTGAGTAAGCACGGTGGTTGTGATAGAGCTGCAGCAGAGAATGGAAGTTGGTGATGTCTTACTGAGGAACCCCTGAGCTTATGGCTCTTCTGAGCTGAGGTGATCCTTTCTCATTCAGTCTCGTGTCCCATGACCACCGTTATCCTGAATACAGAGGGGCTGGGATGCCAGGAACTGTCTCCACGAGTCATGAAATCATTGCTACACAGGGATTATCCATGCTGTGTTGAGTAAACCTGATGCTTGAAATTTTTTATGTCCTGAGTTTTGTGTTTCAATACCCCAGCTGATGTATTATCAAAGTGAGCATTGTAGTGCCTCAGCTTTGAAATGACTGAGGAAATTATTAAGCGTTTGAATTACCTGACTGCTTTGATAATTTGATAAAAGTTAAGAACTCTATCAAAAATTTCAAATGGATACATGCATATGAAATATAGGCCATCTCAAAGTTACACACGGACATCAAGTAAAAATTCTTAATTTGATTTGAAGTAACAGCTTTTAATGTGCTTAATATCTCAAATTCAAGGTTATTTGTAGAGTATTAGAGAGGTACTGGGATAGACATATTGGAGCTTAGGCTGATATTGCTTGGTTTAGAGGAAGTGTTCAGTTGTGGATTTTGTTCCTGGGGTCTTAAAGAAGTAATAATGTCATTATACTACTATCAGAAAAGATGATTTACTTAATTGAAAAATAAGATGATATGATTAGTGCAATTCTTCAGAAAGGTTAGGGTGTTCCAATTAAGGTCTATTTCTCATTACCATACTTTAACATTTGAATAAAGGTTAACAAAGAAGAGAGTGAAATGAAATATGAGAATTTTTAGCAGTCTGTTAAAAAATATTTGTCATATGCAACTACCAGTTTCTTGATTTTTATTATTTTTAAGATTGCAAAGCATTGTAGTTCATTAGTGTGTACCTTGAAATTATACACATTGCAGTGAACTTTGCATTGTAAAGACGCGTTATACAAAAACTTGGCCTATATCATTACATGTTATCTTCTCTTAATAATTCAACGAATACTGGCTTCCTGGTGTGAAATGAGCCAATTAAGTGTTTTAAAAAAATGTATAAGTTTCTTTAGGTTGTATAGGTTTCTCTAGATTGCTAAAAACAGTATATGATATTGTGCAGCTTAGTTTTTCTATTGGAATATATAGTTAATCTCACCCCAATTATAGTTCTCTGTTATATATCTCAATTTAACGGACATTTCAGGCCTTCTATGATCTTTCTAGAAGCTCCCCAGGTGGTTCAGATGGTAAAGAATCTGCCTGCAATGCAGGAGACCTGGAGTTTGATCCCTGTTTTGGGAGGATCCCCTGGAGAAGGGAATGGCTACCCACTCTAGTACTCTTGCTTGGAGAATTACATGGACAGAGGAGCCTGGTGGGGTTACAGTCCATGGGATCACAAAGAGTTGGACACAATTGAGTGGCTAATAGTCCATGATCTTTCCAAATTGGCTTGCTAAAGAGATAAGTCACTCTGAAGAATTCTACCTTCTAATCTAGTTTGAAAAGTTCTGAATTGAATTTTTCTCAGGTTTTTTTTCTATTATATAAATGGGAGGGGCACATAAACAGCACTAGAACAGTCATCTTTAGTGGGCATCACTTCAATTCAGCTCAGTTGCTCAGTCATGTCCAATTCTTTGCGACCCCATGGACTCCAGCACGCCAGGCCACCCTGTCCATCACCAGTTCCTGAAGCTTGCTCAAACTCATGTCCATTGAGCTGGTGATACCATCCAACCATCTCATCCTCTGTCATCCCCTTCTCCTCCTGCGTTGAAACTTTCCCAGCATTACGGTCTTTTCTAATGAGTCAATTCTTCGCATCAGGTGGCCAAAATATTGGAGCCTCAGCATCAGTCCTTCCAATGAATATTCAGGACTGATTTCCTTAGTAATGTTTAAAAAGATTCCAACTTCAGTAGATCTTAGAAATAGACATTGAACTTGGAAAAAAAATGCCCTTAAAAAACTGAAAAAAAAATGCTTCCTAAAGGAAGAGGCCAGCTATAACCCTGACTCAGTGATCAAGCTCTGCTTCTAAAGGAGACACAAGAATTCATGTCAATGTATGGCAAAACCAATACACCTGTGGCCAATGCATGTCAATATATGGCAAAACAAATACAGTATTGTAATGTAGGGAAATAACAATAATAATAAAATTTAAAATTAAAAAAAAAACCAATCCAATATTGTAAAGTAATTAGCCTTCAATTAAAATAAATAAATTTATATTAAAAAATAAAAAAAATTAAGAAAAAAATTTTTGCTAATACTAGGACAGTTGAAGATATGAAAGACTAACTACCATTGAGATCCTGCCTAAATCCTGGTAAACTTCAAACGGGTGTGTAAAATATCCAAAGCCTAGTTGTCTGTTTTATTCATCCCACTGACAATATGTATTAGCACAGAAATAGAATGATAGATATCAAAATAACTAAGGCTAGATAGGATTTTTCTTGCTCTGTTTCTTTCTTGGGACTGGTAAGAAAATAGGACTCTGTCACCTGATAGAGCCCAGAAGGTAAGTTTAACATAGTTTCTGGATTTGAATATTGAAAATTTCAGAATCAAGGTAATATCCTGTTTTCTTTCTTTGTACCAGCTTCTGCAATGTTTTTCAAAAAAGCAAGTATGGTATTTTACTAAAACTATAAGACTCACTTGATTAATTTCTGAAAACACAGGAGAGAAAAATTCTGCAGGAAAGTCCTGCCTTTATGCTTTTATGCCTTTATGGCAAATAGTCCTTTATGGGAGGGCAACAGAAGTATGCTTTGCCTTTGCAAATGTTATATATTACTATGTAAATTACATCACCTCTTAACATCTAACAGTGATTTGAATCTTGTTTAACTACCAGTGAACCCTTGTCTGTGTCTTGAGAAGCAGCTAGGATTGGAAGGACTTATTTGAAAATAGAGGAAATGTAGTTTCACTAATTTCAAATACTGGAGAGTTCTATTATGTTACTTCCTAGTGGGAAGTAAAACAAAATTAAAACAGTGATTGGGTGAGACAGACCGATTGCAACACTTCACTACAGTACGCAGAGCCACAGGACTGCACAATTTACTGGGAGTCATTGGTGGAAGCTAAGGACAAGCAGGTGTATATCAGGAAAGTACTTGGCAGAGGGAACTGTGGAAGATGGTGTTGCTTAAGGAAGAAACATTATCGAGAGTAAACGAGAAGACAAGTGAATGAGTGAACTGAGGAGAAATAGTAATGGTGCTTGGCAAAAATATTTGTATCTTTCAAGAGCTATAGGATCTAGTGAAAAGTAACAAAGTTTTCCAACAGTGGTGGTGGTGGGAGTTGGTGGTATGTGCAGTCTGATAAGTGGCAGTCAACTGAGGTAGGAAATTATGGTGGGAAGAACACACAACAGCACACTAGACCAGGAGATTCTGAAAATGTTCATGGGACAGAGGTGCCGCAACATTTTGATCCTGATTGCTGCCTTAAAGTCAATCACTTTCTCAGTTGAATTCTTCTGAAGTAAAATGGAAAAATCCTTCAAGCTAGGCTTCATCAGTACGTGAACTGAGAATTTTAAAAAGGACAAGCTGGATTTAGAAAAGACAAGGAACTGGAGATCAAACTGGCAACATCCATAGGATCATAGAAAAATCAAGAAAATTTCAGTAAAATATCTACTGTGCCTTATGAACTATACTAAATCCTTGGACTGTATGGGTCACAACAAATCATGGAAAATTCTTAACAAGATGGGAATACCAGACCACCCTGCCTGCCTCCTGAGAAATCTGTATACAGGTCAAGAGGCAACAGTTAGAGCCAGACATGGAACAATGGGCTGGTTCAAAATTGAGAAAGCAGTATGTCAGAGCTGTACATTGTCACCTAGCTTAATTAAATTCTATGCAGAAAACATCATGGGAAATGCCTGGCTGGATGAATCACAAGCTGGAATCACGATTGCCAGGAGAAATATCAATAACCTCAGATATGCAGAAGATGCCACCCTAATGGCAGAAAATGAAGAGAAGCTAAAGAACTCCTTAATTAAGGTGAAAGAAGAGAGTGAAAAAGCTGGCTTAAAACTCAACATTCAAAAAAATGAAGATCATGGCATGTGGTCCCATCACTTCATGGCAAATAGATGGGGAAACAATGGAAACAGTGACAAACTTTATTTTCTTGGGCTCTAAAATCACTGTGGATTGTGACTGCAGCCACAAAATTAAAAGCTGCTTGCTCCTTGTAGGAAAAGCTATGACCAACCTAGACAGCATTTTTAAAAGAAGAGATATCACTTTGCTAATAAAGGTCCATCTAGTCAAAGCTATGGTTTTCCAGCAGTCATGTACAGATGTGAGAGTTAGATCACAAAGATGGCTTAGTGCTGAAGAATTGATGTTTTTGAACGGTGGTGCTGGAAAAGATAACTGAGAGCCCCTTGGACTGCAAGGAGATCAAATCAGTCAATCCTAAAGAAAATCAGTCCTGAATATTCATTGAAAGGACTGATGCTGAAGCTCCAATACTTTGGCCACCTGACGCGAACAGCCAACCTATTGGAAAAAACACTGATGCTGAGAAAGATTGACAGCAAGAGTAAAAGGAGGCAACAGATAACCAGATGGTTGAATGGATCCTGGACATGAATTTGAGCAAACACCAGGAGACAGTGGACAGGGAAGCCTGGCGTGCTGCAGTCTATGGAGTTGCAAAGAGTCGAATATGACTGAGCCACTGAACAACAAGGAACATGGAGGCAATGATCTTTATTGTCATTTTATTAGAAAGTTTCTATTTAGATTATATACATATGCTGTGGTGTGGATGCTTTTGTTCCCCACCCCTCAAATAGTGTGTTGAAATCCTCTCTCTTATGGGTGATAGTATTAGGAGGTAGAGCTTTTGGGAGTCATGAGGGTAGAGTCATTAATGGGATTGTTGTTGTTTAGTCAATAAGTCACGAAGTCATCTGTAACCTCATGGACTGTAGCCTGCCAGAATCCTCTGCCCATAGGATTTCACAGGCAAGAAACCTGAAGTGGGTTGCCATGATTTTCTCTAGGAGATCATTCTGAACAAGGATAGAACCCCATGTCACCTGCATTGAGAGGGGTATTCTTTGCCTTGGGGCCACCCAGGAAGCCCCTTAATGGGATTAGTGCTCTTCAAAAGAGAACTGTGGAATTGAGCTGCAGGAGTTGCTTGCATATATTTGAGATTAGTTGTTTGTCACTTGCTTCATTTGCTATTATTTTCTCCCATTCTGAAGGCTGTCTTTTCACGTTGCTTATAGTTTCCTTTGTTGTGTAGAAGCTTTTAATTTTAATTAGGTCCCATTTGTTTATTTTTGCTTTTATTTCCAATATTCTGGGAGGTGGGTCATAGAGGATCCTGCTGTGATTTATGTCAGAGAGTGTTTTGCCTATGTTCTCCTCTAGGAGTTTTATAGACATTTCTGCAAAGAAGACCTACAGATGGCTAAAATACATGAAAAGATGCTCAGCATCACTCATTATCAGAGTAATGCAAATCAAAACCACAATGAGGTACCATTTCACACCAGTCAGAATGACTGCAATCCAAAAGTCTACAAGCAATAAATGCTGGAGAGGGTGTGGAGAAAAGGGAACCCTCTTACACTGTTGGTGGGAATGCAAACTAGTACAGCCACTATGGAGAACAGTGTGGAGATTCCTCAAAAAACTGCAAATAGAACTGCTTTATGAACTAGCAATCCCACTGCTAGGCATACACACTGAGGAAACCGGAATTGAAAGAGACACATGTACCCCAATGTTCATTGCAGCACTGTTTATAATAGCCAGGACATGTAAGCAACCTAGATGTCCATCAGCAGACAAATGGATAAGAAAGCTGTGGTATGTACACACAATGGATTATTACTCAGCCATTAAAAAGAATACATTTAACTCAGTTCTAATGAGGTGTATGAAACTGGAGCCTATTATACAGAGTGAAGCAAGCCAGAAAGAAAAACACCAATCAGTATACTAACGTATATATATGGAATTTAGAAAGATGGTAACGATCACTCTGTATGTGAGACAGCAAAAGAGACACAGATGTATAGAACAGTCTTCTGGACTCTGTGAGAGAGGGAGAGGGTGGGATAATTTGGGAGAATGGCATTGAAACATGTTTAATATTATATGTGAGACAAATCACCAGTCCAGGTTCGATACAGGATACAGGATGCTTGGGGCTGGTGCACTGGGATGAACCAGAGGGATGGTACGGGGAGGGAGGAGGGGGGGAGGTTCAGGATGAAGGGGCACGTGTACACCCATGGAGGATTCATATTGATGTATGGCAAACCAATACAATATTATAAAGTAATTAGCCTCCAATTAAAATAAATAAATTTAAATTTAAAAAAAAAGAGAGAGACAACTGTGAGAGATCTTTAGCCCTCTTCCCTTGTGTAAGGCCACAGCAAGAGGGCACTATCTATGAACCAGAGAGTGGGCCCTCATTAGATACTGAATCTGTGATGCCTTGATCTTAGAATTCTAGAATTTGGAACTTTGAGAAATAACTGTCTGCTATTTGTTAACCACCTGATCTGTGGTATTTTGTAATAACATGGCAAATGAACTAAGACAGCACAAGAGTCCTGAGACATTCAGACATGTGAAAAAGAAAGTAAAGTGAACTGGATGGATTAGTTCTGCTGAAGGATGTGACAACAAACTTCCATGCATCTCACTAAAAATTATCCACTTTTATCAACCTCCTTATCTCTAAACTAGATACTTAGATTTTTCTCCTGATTGATGAGAGGACATTGTTTATAATTCATGAAAGCATAATGGTTAATTTCAATAAGCTAACTTGTGTCAACCTTTCATTATAAGCATGTGAGAATATTCCACTAGGTGTTGTAACTAAGTTTTAACTTTTATTGGATATCTATATCATTAGGAACACTAAGTTTTTGAACATTTTTGAAGAAAAATACCAACAGTTGTGAAATATACTGATAACCATTCCATAGTTCATGCTTGAGTAAACAAATATTTAAAGACCTTAACTAACTTGGATGCTGAAATATGCATATATATATGGTAATTTGGTAATAAATAAGCAGTAGGTGTGATATATATATCAGATCAGTCGCTCAGTCATGTCCAGCTCTTTGCAACCCCATGGACGGCAACACACCAGGCCTCCCTGTCCATCACCAACTCCTGGAGCTTACTCAAACTCAGATCCATTGCGTTGGTGATGCCATCCAACCATCTCATCCTCTGTCATCCCCTTATTCTCCCACCTTAAATCTTTCCCAGCATCAGGGTCTTTCCCAAGGAGTCAGTCTTCACATCAGGTGGCTAAAGTATTGGAACTTCAGCTTCATTATCAGTTCTTCCAATGAATATTCAGAACTGATTTCCTTTGGGATGGACTGGTTGGATCTCCTTGGAGTCCAAGGGACTCTTAAGAGTCTTCTCCAACACCACAGTTCAAAAGCATCAGTTCTTCAGTGCTCAGCTTTCCTTATAGTCCAACTCTCACATCCATACATGACTATTGGAAAAACCATAATCTTGACTAGATGAACCTTTGTTGGCAAAGTAATGTCTCTGCTTTTTAATATGCTGTCTAGGTTGGCCATAGCTTTCCAAGGAGCAAGCGTCTTTTAATTTCATGCCTGCAGTTACCATCTGCAGTGATTTTGGAGCCCAGAAAACTAAAGTCTGTCACTGTTTCCACTATTTCCTCATCTATTTACCATGAAGTGATGGGACTGGATGCCATGATCTTAGTTTTCTGAATGTTGAGATTTAAGCCAACTTTTTCACTTTCTTCTTTCACTTTCATCAAGAGGCTCTTTAGTTCTTCACTTTCTGCCATAAGGATGGTGTCATCTGAATATCTGTGATTATTGATGTTTCTCCTTGCAATCTTGATTCCAGCTTGAGCTTCATCCAGCCTGGTATTTCACTTGATGTACTCTGAATGTAAGTTAAATAAGCAGAGTGACAATACACAGCTTTGACATACTCCTTTCCCAGTTTGGAACCAGTCTGTTTTCCTATATTCAGTTCTAACTGTTGCCTCCTGACCTGCATACAGATTTCTCAGGAGGCAGGTCATGTGATCTGGTATTCCCATCTCTTTAAGAATTTTCCACAGTTTATTGTATCCACACAGTCAAAGGCCTTGGCTTAGTCAACAAAGCAGAAGTAGATATTTTTCTGGAACTCTCTTGCTTTTGCAATGATCTAACAGATGTTAGCAATTTAATCTCTGGTTCCTCTGCCTTTTCTAAATCCAGCTTGAAAATCTGAAAGTTCATGGTTATATATATATATATATATATATATATGTATGTATGTATGTGTGAGTGTGTGTGTTTATTTCTCTTGATTTCTTCAAATTTCAGCTTAGCTTTGATAGTGAAATTCTTGTTTAGCTCAGTTATTACATAGCTCTACCCTTTCATTAACTCTCCATTTCATTCAGACTTTGCTAAACCATGTTAGCTGTCAAGAATTAGAGAAGAGCTTTATGTGAATTATTCATTAGGATGAGTGGGGATAGCATTCCACTCCTGAATCAGTGCTTCTGATACCTAATAGAGGATTTCATGTCAGCTTTCCACCTACACAGGCACTGGTTCAATTTGGTGATAGCCATTTTAATTAGAGTTTTCTAAAAACTAAAATTAGCCCATCACTGTACATTTTAAAATTTCTTTTATAATTGGGAAAAGTGTCATATAGTTGTATTACCTTGGAGGACTTTCTCTGAGATGATGTAGTGGCAACAGTTTGACTTAATCTTCAAGTCTAAGCCTGGAAAAGACCTGGTTCACAGGAATGCATCTTGTGAGGATAGTAATGTGCAATATGTAGTATGACAACATTTACTCACTTGCCTTGTCAGCTATTATAATTTAATAATTTTTTCTATCTCTTTCTTTTTTTCTTTGAAATACATGCATACATTTTAACTTTTACATTTAATTTAATTTTAAAATTAGCTGTCAGGAGACCTTTTCCAAAATCCATAAGCAATGTCCTTAATCAAGGTGCACATCCTTTATTCCAACTACTTTGAAAAAGGGTCATCATCTTTGTTTCTAAAAATATCTCATTCTAAAATCTGTCACTTTAAAACATACTCTGGAAATTTTAAATGTGTATCTGGTCTTTCTTAAAATGCTGTCTT
>SJYF01000788.1:10309-21013 GCA_006410515.1 Procapra przewalskii | reverse complement strand
AGAAAAACATCAATACAGTATACTGACACATATATATGGAATTTAGAAAGATAGTAATGATGACCCTCTATGTGAGATAACAGAAGAGACACAGAGGTATAGAACGGACTTTTGCAGATCTCTTTTAAAATGTTGATTTGTATGTGTGTTTACTACTATGCACAGATAAGAAATTCATCCTTGAAAATTTTGACAGCTATGTGACATGCAGACACATTTTGGACAGAATCCACCTGCAGTGCAGGAGGTGCAGGAGAAGTGACTGAGCACACACAGAGGAGAGCATTATTAACTGGGTTTCAAGATAAATAGTTATTGTGGGAGGTGATAATGGTACAAAGAGACCAGGACTAGAAACAAACGGTATTAGAATGGTTGAGGAGAAGCGCGGGCCCAGTGAGGGACTCTACAGAGGCTCCAGATATAATACTGACACATTAAATCCAGGTCTGTGTGTGATCCTGTATCTGTTGTTTCCTTGATGGGATAGAGGAGTTTAATGCATTGGAAAAAATGGCTAATTTTGGTAAACTCTCTTCTTTCTGACTTTTAGAGAAGTGTACTAGGGGAAAATATAGATTATGAGTAAAAGGAAAAGTAGAAACAAGTATTCAGACCCAATAAGTGTAGTACAAGCCCTTCACTTAGTAGAAAAGAAGAGTGAATTAAGAAGTTTATATAATTAACAAACTCAACTGAATTTCCTAGAAAGGGATATGGATAGAAGAGTTTAAAAATATATATGGGACACTGGAGAACTATAAATTTTAGACAGCAAAATGTTTCTGCTGCCATTGAAGTTAGCAACCATTACTGATTTCTGGGAAAACTGAATATCTTAGGGATATTAGAGTGTTCAAGTTCACCAGAAGCCTAAGGAAACCATTTGCAAAATTTATAAAAGAAGCTTTTATTACACTATATTTATTATATTTATTTATTTTCTACATTACAATAGTTCAAGATTCTGTAAGGGGTAATTATCCACAAGAAGGAAATTTGAGCACAATGAGAAAATGATACCAAAGATACTTTGAGTTTTAAAATATTTAAAGGCAAGATGGTAGCTGTGCTGTGCTAAGTCGCTTCAGTTATGTCCAACTCTTTTGCGACCCTATGGACCATAGCCTGCCAGACTCCTCTGTCTATGAGATTCTCCAGGCAAGAATACTGGAGTGGGTTGCCATGTCCTTCTCCAGGGGACCTTCCCTATTCAGAGATCAAACCTGCATTTCTTGAGTCTCTTGCATTGGCATGTGGGTTCTTTACCACTAGCACTACCTGGCAAGCCCTAAGCTAACATTAAACACACACATACACAGACACACAAAGTTGCTCATTAGATAGAGGAAATGGCCTCAGAGAAAGCCTGCATTTCTTGCAGAATTGGAATGTCCAGAAAATGGTTCAAAGGAAGAAGATGAGTAAAGAGATTTTAAGTATGTCACATGGGCAAGATTTGACCCTAAGCAGCTGACGAGTCATCACTGCAATTTTCTAAGCTTTTGCGAGAAGGCAGAAGTGGGTCAGATATTAAGCTCTATGAAAGAAAACAGGAAGCAAAGGCAGAATTTCATTTGGATATGGTAATCTGGGCTCCATAATCAACCACTTGATAAGTGGTTATTTCTCAGAATGGTGGTTAGGTTCCTTGATTTTTATTTATGATAGTATTAGACTAAAAGTGAGATTTGATATAAGAAAATTTTTTTTCTAAAGTTTTCACTACTCTCTTTCCTCCCCTAGAAACTTCTGATTTCATGCTGTTATTTTTAATTTTTGACAAGAATAAGCAATGCAAGTCTAGATTATACTAGGTATTAAAAATGAAAGCATTACTTTTTCCTAGGTTAAATGTTGCTGGACATGGGAATTTTCTTGTATATTGACATCTTGTGAACTCTAATAATCCTAAATGCATTATCAATGTTTTGACCTATTTAAATTGAGAATGCATTAAGGATTCTGAATTAATTTAAAAAATCTTAAGACAACAAAACACCCAGCCAAGCTACTGATTAGGCTTTATTCCACCCAAGTATCTAACTGAGATCCAATGGCCAAGATTGATTAGAATTGAGAAAGTTGGTTGGAAAAGAATACCACTTATTTATATTGGTTTTATCTTACAAGGAAAAGGCTAATGATGGTTAGACTTCAGTGTTTCTCTTGATAATTGATCATAGAAAAGGGGATTCTATTGAATAAATTCTATCATGTTTATGTTGCTGATTTTTGTCATTACATAGTGTCTGGAGAGCTGTATGGGTTGATTTGGCTGGGCATAATCTGAAGTGAGTAATAGAAGAGGAAATGAAGTTCCAGCCCACAGGGCAGCTTGGCCTTAAAGTGAGTTGAATTGATATAATAGATCAGAGCCTTCTAGAGCAAAAGCTGTACTGCTCAACAATGATTTCTGGAAGATGCGTGAAGAAATTGTGGTTGACTTCTGGGGGTAGTCTCAGGAAAAATGAGAGGAAGCTTATATTAAATATCTTTGCTCTCTTCTTCCAAGGGGATAACTTCAAGGCTAAAAAGTACCTTAGATTGCTAAGCCTGATGGGTTTAGAGAACCAAATCTGCTCAGTAGTAAGAATGCTATCCTCTTGTCCTCTGAATTCTGGGAGGGGTTATCTGCTTTCAGAGAAAAATATTAAAGTTAGGTTTATAATCCTGCTCTTCATCTCACCTTATTAGAAACAGTTACACTGATCTTATTAATGATATTTGAAACAGGGTCTGTAAACATGAAATTATTTACATTTCTTTTTAGGATAGACTGCCTATAGGATAAAAGTACTCTCCTCCATCTTTCTCTGGTTTCCATGCAATTCACACATTTGGTGTAGGATGGGTTTCCATACACAACTCAGGAGACTAACTCTAGCTGATTCACTACTCAGGAAAGTATAGGGCATAGTAGCATTTCTGGTAACTGTTTGGACGAGGGTCAGCTGGAAGACTGTCCCCAGCTGGTATTTGGGATAAGAGGTGTTAGGATGCAATAAATTAAAATCTAAATATAGTCAGGTGCCCAAGAACCCTTTTAGGAGTAAAACTGGTAGCCAACCCACATCTTTTGACACCTTTGTGTATTTCCAGAATCTTCTGTAACTGGTAACATGCATAAACACTATTTGTGATTATATACATTGTTATTGCTGTTTAGTCACTGAATTGTGTCCAACTCTTGTGAACCCCTGGGCTCACCAAGTAGCCCACCAAGCTTCTTTGTCCATGGGACTTTCCGCCCAAGAATACTGGAGTTGACTACCATTTCCCTCTCCAGGGGATCTTCCTGACCCAGGTTTTGAAGCCACGCTTCCCACATTGACAGGTGGATTCTTTACCACTGAGCCAGCCCCCTGGGAAGCCCTATCCATTATGCATACTCCCTTACTATTTTGAGGGAATTCTTCTGAGTGAGTCTTGGTAAACAGAAGTTACCGTGTGCCATAGAAATTGGAAGCGCTTTATCAGCCCTGAAGCCTCTTGCTGATTGGATTTCTAGTTTGGAGCTAATTCTCTATAGGAGAACTTAGTTTATTTGAGTCAGCAACATCAGTCACAGCCAGTTTCTTGGGTCATCAGTAGCAGAGCTGCTCACAATAGGCATTGGAATGGAATTGGGGGCAGGGTTGTACACTGTATTAAGTGGTTTAGCAGTGGCAGAAACTAAATCCTACTAATACATTCTTCATTTTCTGGGATGTCTTTGTTGGTAATTTTGGCTGACTAGTGTACATGGTGACTAAATTATAAACAAAAAGCCTACCTGTACCCCCATGATTTTTTTTTCCTGAGATGATTTCCTCAGTTCAGTTCAATCACTCAGTCATGTCAGACTCTTTATGACTCCATGAATCACAGCACATCAGGCCTCCCTGTCCATCACCTGCTCTTGGAGTTCACACAAACCCATGTCCATCGAGTCAGTGATGCCATCCAACCATCTCATCCTCAGTCGTCCTCTTCTCCTTCCATTTCAATCTTTCCCAGCATCAGGGTCTTTTCAAATGAGTCAGCTCTTTGCATCAGGTGGCCAATGTACTGGAGTTTCAGCTTCAATATCAGTCCTTCCAGTGAACACCCAGGACTGATCTTCTTTAGGATGGAATGGTTGGATCTCCTTGTAGTCCAAGGGACTCTCAAAAGTCTTCTCCAACACCACAGTCATAATTCTAGTGATTCAATTACTTTCCCAGTGATTTTTGGTCAAATCTTTTCTTACATGGATCAACTCGAGTACATTTTTGTTGCACAGAGCTCAGAGTCTTGAATGATATATGGACAATACAAAATAGCAGAGAAAGATACTGTAAAAGCAGTCAGTATATATTCACTTAAATTATATATGCTACCTGAGAGCATTTGGCAAAAGTCTTGTGGTACGCATTTCACTCTTTGGAAAAAAACTCATTTCTGATATTTCAGAAAGGAATTTGGACATTAAAGCTACTTTTATTATAAATAGGTTTGACATGGGAAAAAGATAATCTATTAAGCTACAAGCATAAATCTGAGAGCAGTTAAGATTTAAGGACAAGTCAATCCAAAGATCAGAATTGTTTTGAATAAGGTAAAATAGACTTTACATGTTCTGAGTTCTAGAAGTATATACATTCAAAATCCTTGGGTAGTCAAATGTATTTTGGGAATTATAGTTCTGCAAATCTGGCTGGATGGGTAAGGCTATGAGAAAAGGGTATAGGAATAAAATTGACATGAATATGGATGAGAACTGGGCTCAATGAAACCAAAGACAATAGCAGACCTGATTCCTCACATATCCTGAGCCCTTAATATACTGCCTTTCTGATTGTCCTACTTTTACTTTTAGAAATTCTATTGGAGTATAGTGGACTTTCAATGTTGTGCTAGTTTCAAGTGTTCAGCAAAGTAAATCAGTTATACATATATGTCTATCAACTCTTATTTACATTCTTTATCCATATGTGTCATTAAGAAGTATTAAGTAGAGATCCCTGTGCTATACAGGAGGGCCTTATTAGTTATCTGTTGTGTATACAGTAGTGTGTATATGTCAATCCCAGCTTCTCAGTTTATCTCCCTGCCACCTTCCCTGTGTAACCATAGATTTGTTTTCTACATCTGTCACTCTCTTTCTGTCTTGTAGATAAGTTAGGTCATTTGCTAATGTCTTCACTTTCTTTTCTAAATTTACAGAGGATTAACACAGTAGTCATGTGTGTGTTTTATGTGTGTGTATGTTTGGTTCTAATAGATATAAAGAGTATTTTTCTTAAAATAAGGGGGGGGGAGTAAGCAAAGGATTTAATATGAAGAACAAAAGACATAGCTGCCAGGGTCCAGCCCCCACAGGATCCAGGGGAACCTGAAGGAGAAATGGTGTCGGTGGATGATTTAGAGAGAGATAAGGAAAGAAGAAATAAGAAAATAGAGGAGAGAAAGAGGCTGATATTCTTGGTTTACACAGAAAGCTAATAAAGTCTTAGAAGCTCAGGCAGGAAAGTGAACGCAGAGAGCCTCTGTGTTCCAAGGGATCAGCCTGAAAAAGAGAGGGAGGGAGAGGGAGGAAGAAAGAAAGAAAGAGAGAAAAAAAGAAAAAAAAAACAGGGGTGACCAAGCTTCTTTGGTGAGTGAGGCCCATTATTTTATTTTTTAAAAGAGACTTTTATACCTTAATTTGCACATAGAGGGAAATGAAAGATGCAAAGTCATGCGGAGTCAGCCCAAACATTACATCTGTTTTGTCTTTATCAAAACCAGGATTTTTTCTGCATACCTTTCCCATAAATAATATTTTACACATTATCTTCTGGTCTTTGAAGCCTGTGAACATTTTATGACCCTCTTTTTTGATAAAGGCTGCTCAACCAGAAAACGTATGTTCCCTCAAAGTGTTTTTTCTTTATATTTTTAATCTATGTCAACCTCAGAAAATTTTAAACAGAGTTACATTTTTCACGGAGCAAAGGTGCAGTGAGTTACAAGAAAGAAAGAACCAATTAGCTCAAAAAGTCTGATGTGGTTAATTTCAAGGCTATACTTGATTTTCTTACATTCCAACTATGTTAACTAATGCACTCCCAGGCGCATAGTGGATAAGAGATATGGGAACTTAGCAACAAGCATTGGCCCAATAATGAAATGCTACACCAGCACTGCTCTAATAACTTTTAACTCTTTGAAAGGCTCTATGTTTTAGGCTTCTCATGCCTCTCACAGTTGGGAGGCTGTGAACAATCATATGCGTAGCTGCAAGAGTCTGGATAAGCCAGCCAAGCAAGCTAGAATGCTAACAGAGGGAGTTTGATTTGAAATATTCCTCTCATGTCCAGGAGACTAATTAGCTAAAGCCCTAAGTTGATTTTCTCCAGAGAAAGGTGGTTGGGGATAGCCCCCTATTAATGTCAGGAGAGTTGGTGAAAGGCACAAAATAGTAAGACAGACAGATTGTGGTTTTGGGGTAGATGCTCAAGCAGTTTAGGGAGCCCCTCGAGTCCTGAAGCCTTGCTTAACAGTTCTCTTCCACATGACCTTTGACATGGGTGGGATCTCCCATGCTGGCTCCCGGCAGGTAGCCACACATGGTTTAACCATACATGATTTAATGCACAGAGAATTTACCTGAAAAGAAAGAAAGTGAAATTCAAAGTCTCTCAGTCATGTCGAGTGGCCCCGTGGGTTATAGAGTCCATGGAATTCTCTAGGCCAGAAACTGGAGTGGGAAGACTTTCCCTTCTCCAGCGGATCTTCCCAATCCAGGAATCGAATTGGGGTCTTCTGCATTGCAGGCAGATTCTTTACCAACTCTATCATTAGGGAAATGTACTAGATTTTACCTACTACATCAATATCATTGTTTCTCTTTGTTTTTATTTGGCCATTTTATTTCTCTTAAATATTAGTTTGAATCATATACAATTGTTTTCTATGATAAGCAGCAACACTGTTTTAAGTTGGATATTGATACTTAAACTGACAGTTATTCAAGTTAAAGCCATATACCAGGAAGCAATCTAGTAATTGTGACAGTTGGAAAATCCAGTAGACAGAAATTCCAATATCAATTGTAGGAATACCTTTTGAACCAATGGTTTTGGAGAATAGTATAATTGAAGGATATCTATTCATACAAAAATTTTCTTAGTGTCCTGGAATTGTGATTGAGTCATAATCCTCAGATTGTTGGGGGAAAATATCCTCAGATTTTAAAGAAAACACCAAATTAACTTTCAGGATTTTGTAGGTGTCTACTTTAACTTGACTACCCTACACATCTCCTTTTTGTATTCATTAAAGGTGGAGATTGATTGAGAGATAATTTAATTTCATCTTGTGAATGGTTTTCCAGGGAAACAGAGGATGAGATCTCATCCTAAAAGCCAAGTGAGAGGAAGTATTCACAAAAACTGAATGGAGACTCTGGAAGAGGATTGAGTTAGCATTTCTTTCCTGGATTGAGCATCTAATCAGATATTATATATGCTCATAATTTTTGTGTGTAACCTGAACAAATATAGGATGATTGGAGAGAGGTAGGTTGAGAAAAGATTTGGGTTAGGCAGTGTAATAGCCTGAAGTTGCCTTATCAAGAATTTTTAAAATTCTTGCAGAAGGACTGTTCATCATGGAAGGTAACGTATATACACTACCATATGTAAAACAGATAGCCAGCTGAAACTCGCTATATAGCACAAGGGGTCTGCTCCATGCTCTTTGATGGTCTAAAAGGGTGGGATGGTGGGGAGGGAGGTCCATGGGGGAGAGAATATATGCATGCATATGGCTGATTCACTTCATTGTACAGCAGAAACTAACACAACTTTGTAAAGCAATTATATTCCAATTAAAAAATAAGTAGTCATTTTATAGAGGACTTCAACAGTAAATGTTGCATGATGAACTATTAATCATAATTTATGAGATGGGATTTAAGAGACTGATTTTAAGACAAACTTTTCATATCAGAGAAATGTTCAGTGAGGAGGTCTTTTAAGGCACTGTGAAAAAAATTATACACACACACACACATATACACAAAAGACAACTGGTACTTGCACACCTAAAATATATCTTTCCTTCCTATGGCTTCCATGGCTAAGAACAGTGTGTTAAAGAAGTACAAGCCAAAACACAATAAGACAAACCCCCAGTTGGTTAAAAGACCATTTGCTGTTTTCTTCCTCCTCTCCATTCACTAGTGGAATCTCTCTAGAGCCTAGAAGACTCAGGAGAGGTAATATATAAAGAGAAGAATAGGCCCTAGCACCTGATCCCAAACCCTCACTCCACATGCTAAGCCTGTACTGAGGGAGAAGACAACTTTGAATTTCCCTTGAAAATGAGTAAAGTTTGCTAGTTTTAATAGTTAGAACTGACCCACAAATTTCGAGACCTACTCAAGCTGTTAAGAGATAGGAATACATATGACAGAAAATAGTTATTAAATATAATGATGGGAGATCAACCCTAAGTATTTGTTGGAAGGACTGATCCTGAATTTACAATAATTTGGCCACCTGATGCAAAATGCTGAATCACTGGAAACGACCCTGATGCTGGGAAAGATTGAGGGCTGGAGAAGGGGACAACAGAGGTTGAAATGGTTGGATGGCATCATTGACACAATGGACGTGAGTTTGAGCAAACTCCAGGAAATAGTGAAGGACAGGGAAGCCTGATGTGCTGCAGTCCACGGGGTTGCAAACAGACCCGTTAGCGACTGAATAACATCAATGATGGGAGAAAATTATTACATATTTTATATTCTAGGATACTAAGACTCATCAAACTTATTATAGAAAAGACAATAACAAATAAGAGATGACTGAGGAATGATTAGGTAAATAGAATTTATGGTTTTCTTTATCAGGGAACAAAGCAAAAGAATGAATGAAAGGTTTTTGGAGGACTTTTGAAGCTTACACTTTAATTGCTTGACTAGAAGGAAGTCCTCTCTGAAGAATATTAGACCTGGTAAGTGCACTCACCTCAGATCAAACAGGCCTTCATGACAAAAGACATCTTTGGCTTATTTCTCCAAAAGCAAAATGGCAAAATGGCAAAGATAACAAGATGAAAAAAAGTAAATATTTTTCTCAAGATATATAAATTCTGACACTGCAGACCACAGATTGAAAAAAAAAAGGCAAAAGTTCAGTCAGTTGCTTTGACTTTATCCAAAAGATCACTGGAAATGATGTTTCCTACTTAATCTTGTTTTTGCATCACTTTAACAATTCCATCATTCATAGATTATGGAAACCATGAACGCCTAGTCAGTCATGCAAGGGGTGTGTGTGTGTGTGTTCTTGAAGTGAAATATTTGATATGGTATTTTTTGTAAACATTTCATCTTATCAATATTGTTTATCACTTTATTTTACTATATTAACTTAAACAGAAATTGTAGTATTATTCCTTATGTTTATTTCCAAAGTAAGCAACTCTCCATCATACTAAAAAAGTGAAAGCATTTTTTTTGATATTTTGGATCTAGGAACTTTATAGATAATAAGGCATTCCTGATAACAGCCAATAGCAATAATTTATGAAATCATCTAGTATAGTTTTATGTATCCTGAACATGATATGAAAGGATTTCCTGTGGGAGAAATTGAAAACAACTTTCCATTATAATGAGTTCAGAGGTTCAGTATTATGACCTCAGTAACCTAATGTCCTTTTTTAAAAAAATAAACTGTCTTCTCCAGTGTGTGTTATAATTTTCTATTATGTAATGTTTTCCCCCTTTTACTCAATGAGCAGCATGTTTATGAAAAGTATAAAGTTTGTATTTGGCTAACTCCTGTATCCAGTAAAAAGATAGCTGTTAACATTATTAATCATAATTCTATTTTTCCATTTCAACAAAATGTATCAGTCACCTATATTCAATATGTGTTGGTTTATTTACTCATCTCCAAGTAAACATGACAAGTCAGTGTGAGCTTGGGAAGCAGATCTATAGAAGATTTGGCCTTCAGCATGAGGTTGACTTTCATTTGTACTTTTCTGTTGAAGTGTTGGTTGGCTCAGACGGTAAAGAGTCCTCCTGCAATGCAGGGAACCTGGGTTCGATTCTTGGGTTGGAAAGATCCTCTGGAGCAGGGCATGGCTACCCACTCCAGTATTCTTGCCTGGAGAACCTCCGTGGACAGAGAAGCCTGGCGGGCTACAGTGCATGGGTTTGCAAAGATATGGACACAACTGAGGGAGATCAGCCCTGGGATTTCTTTGGAGGGAATGATGCTAAAACTGAAACTCCAGTATTTTGGCCACCTCATGCGAAGAGTTGACTCACTGGAAAAGACTCTGATGCTGGGAGGGATTGGGGACATTAGGAGAAGGGGGCGACAGAGGATGAGATGGCTCGATGGATGTGAGTCTGAGTGAACTCTGGGAGATGGTGATGGACAGGGAGGCCTGGCATGCTGCAATTCATGGGGTCGCAAAGAGTCGGACACGACTGAGCGACTGAACTGAACTGAACTGAGCAACTAAGCACAGCCTATTGAAGTACTGTTGTTTAGTTGCTCAGTCGTGTCTGACCCTTTTGTGACCCTATTATAGCCCAACAGTCTCCTCTGTCTATGGCATTTCCCAGGCAGGAATACTGGAGGAGGCTGCCATTTTCTTCTCCAATCTATTGAAGTATAATGTTCAGTAATATATACTTTCCTTCTGCTTTTAGTACCATTTACTGTTCCTACGTAA
>SJYF01000784.1:788713-801006 GCA_006410515.1 Procapra przewalskii | reverse complement strand
CCCATATCTCCCTGGATCACCCTGTGCGCCAGCCCCAAGGATCCTGTATCCTGTATTGAACATAGACTGGCACTTCGTTTCTTACATGATAGTATACATGTTTCTATGCCATCCCCACTTTCTTGTCATTTCTGTTTACATGAAATATCTTTTACCATACCCTCATTCTCAATCTATGTGTGTCCTTTGCCCTAAAAATGGGTCTCTTGTAGGCAAGCATATTGTAGACTCTTGTTTTTTATCCACATGCCACTCAAATGTCTGTTGAATGGAACGGTCAGTCCATGGATATCTAAGGTAATCTGATACCGATGTATATATTGCCATTTTAAACCTTGTTTTCCAGGTGATTCTAAGTTTTTCTTCATTCCTTTCTTTTCCTTTATGTTTTACTTTCTGTGGTATGATGGTTTTCTTTTGTATTATGCTTTTACTCTCTTGTGGGGATTTTTTGTGTGTGAATTTATTGTATATTTTTGATTTGTAATTATCCTGTTTTTTTTTTAAGTATGTTAACCCATTACTTAGGGTTTCCCCGATAGTTCACTTGATAAAGAATTCACCTGCAATGCAACAGACCCCAGTTCAACTCCTGGGTCAGGAAGATCCACTGGAAAAGGGATAATCTACCCACTCCAGTATTGTTGGGCTTCTCTTGTGGCTCAGTTGGTAAAGAATCTGCCTGCAATGAGGGAGACCTGAGTTCAATCCCTGGGTTGGGAAGATCCCCTAGAGAAGGGAAAGGCTACCTACTTCAGTATTCTTGACTGTATAGTCAATGGGGTCACCAAGATTGGACACGACTGAGTGACTTTCAACCCATTACTATATCTACTTGGTTTAGAGTGGTAGTCATATAGGCTCAAATGCATTTTAAACAAATCTACATTTCCTAATCTTCTTTCCAATATTTTGATTTTTTTTATGTTTTCTTCTACATTTTCATAGTTTTCCTTTGGGTCATTGTAGCTGTCATTGCTTTCACAATTTTTTTTCTTTAATCTGTATACTGGCTAAAGTGATTTGCTTTCCAACTATGGTTTTTCTCTTTTCCTATAGATTATTTTCTATTTAGAGACTTTTCAACATTTCTTTTGCAATAGGCATAGTATTGCTGCATTCTTTTAGTTTTGGTTGTCTGAGAAATAATTTATTGCTTCTTCTATTCTAAATTATAATCTTGTAGAGTAGAGTATCTTAGGTTTCAGGTTTTCCCCTTTCAGGATTTTGAAAATATCTTACCATTCTCATCTGGCCTGCAACATCTCTGTAGAGAAATCAGCTGATATTCTTATGGGGGTTCCCTTGTAATTAACTGTTTGTTTTTCTCTTACTGACTTTAGAATCCTCTCTTTAACTTTTGCCATTTTAATTAGACTATGTCTTGGAATAAGTCTATTTAGGTTCATCTTATTTGAGATACTGTATGCTTCCTCTACATGGAAATCTGTTTTCTTCTTTATGTTTGGGAATTTTCAGCTATAATTTCTTCAAATGCATTTTGGATCCTTTTTTCCCTTTCTTCTCTTTCTGGGATCCCTATTATGGGAAGATTGGCATGAGTTACATTATCCCATAGGTTTCACATACTGCTTTCACTTTTTTTGTCTTTCTGACTGCTGTTCTGATGGGGTGATGTTCAGTATTCTGTCTTCCAGCTTACTATTTATTGCCTTT
Source organism: Procapra przewalskii (assembly GCA_006410515.1). NCBI lineage: Eukaryota > Metazoa > Chordata > Mammalia > Artiodactyla > Bovidae > Procapra > Procapra przewalskii. The sequence goes on along the minus strand of SJYF01000784.1, from coordinate 799,329 downwards.
AGCTCAGATTTTGTCTGGGTAAATGAGTCTTCCAATTTTACCTAGTTTTTCTTTATAATTTCTAGTTCCTTTTTATAGTAATCTACATTTCTATTAGTGGTCTTTCTTAATTCCTTCAATATTTTTATTACCTCCATTTTGAACTCAGTGTGTTACACTGGAGAGATGTTTCACTGTTTGTTCTTTCAGGGGAATTCTCTTGATCTTTTAACTGGGAATGGTTCCTCTACTTCTTCACTTATATTTCTCTGATTAAGAGTTTAAGAGAAACAGTTACCTACTGCGGTCTTGGAGGGCTATTTTTATATGGGAACAGCTCTGTGTAGGCTGTGTGACTCTAATATTTTTGGTGCAAGGGTTGCCTTTAGTATAGATGCCTACCATGTCTTTCCTCAGTGTGTGCTGCGCATTATCCCTCTGAGGGGGTGTGACTGGAGCTATGATGACCAGAGCTTGCACTGGAGGCTTAACAGGGCCTCCTCTTTGCTCTGTGCTTGTCATAGCCCTGTTGGGGGCAGAGTCTGCTCCCCAGATGTTGGTGCAGAAGCCCACAGATCTATTTCTGAACTGTGATGTGAGGTGGGCAGTACTGGAGCACTCCTGTTGGGAGATGAGTCACTGAGCATTCCTCTGCAGGTGGTATCCACAGAGAAGTGCACCCTATGGTGTCATCCGCCACTCATTGTGCAGGTTCACAAAGAATACTACTGTTCGTGTGGTGTTGGAGAAGACTCTTGAGAGTCCCTTCGACTGCAAGGACATCCAACCAGTCCATTCTGAAAGAGATTAACCCTGGGATTTCTTTGGAAGGAGTGATGCTAAAACTAAAACTCTAGTACTTTGGCCACCTCATGCAAAGAGTTGACTCATTGGAAAAGACTCTGATGCTGGGAGGGATTGGGAGCAGGAGGATAAGGGGACAACCAAGGATGAGATGGCTGGATGGCATCACAGACCCAACGGACGTGAGTCTGAGTGAACTCCGGGAGATGGTGATGAACAGGGAGGCCTGGCATGCTGCGATTCATGGGGTAGCAAAGAGTTGGACACGACTGAGCAACTGAACTGAACTATCAAGAGAGCCAGATTTCTCACATCTACAAATAATAAATTTATGGAACTTTGATGATATGATAATTGTTAGGCCATTTTTATATATAGTCCTATTAACTGCATAACATGTATCTAGGCAGAAAACAAACACAGGAGCTGAAAGGCAGCAAGCCAACAAGGTTTTGTTTGTTTTTTTCTCTGTATTTTATCTGAGTTAACTGAGTGAGTCCAATAAAACCTTTGAGGCAATCAAAAAAAAAAAAAGAATATTATTGTTCATAGTGCCCTCAGCCCTGCCTCAGCCATGGAAATGTGAACCCTCAGGTACTGTGTTCACAAAGCCACCAGGGCAGATCTGTAGACAAAGACCCTCTGAAGTCAGATACCAGAATGCAGTAGTCACACACCCAACGTGGGAACAACGGAAACAGCCAAGAGCCCAGCGGTGCTTCAGTGTGAGCACCCATACCCACAAAGCGCAGAGCTGCTAGTGCCAGACCTGACCCAGTCACAGGAGTGTCAATATTCTGCTGGTAAGCCCCAGCAGGTGCTGAGTTTACAAAGCCTGTGGTGGTGTAAATCTGGGGATTGCAAAGCCCCTGGGCATCAGATCAAATTTCAGCACCCACTTCACATGTGGAGAACCCACTAGTGCTTATGAGCTCCCAGAACCGCTAGAAGTAGAGGCGCTCCCTCCGTGAGCTTGTAAGAATGTGCCTGTTATGTTGGGCCCCGCCCTCCCTTCAAGCACAGAGGTTAACCATAGAGCTTTAATGGTGGACCTGGGTTCCTTCTTCACTCTCTCCTGGTTGCTGCACGGAGCATTCAGCTGTCTTCATGCAGCCAACCCACTCCTCTCCTCAGGTCTGTCCTCTGAAGCTTGAGCTTCAATACACGGTCCCTGCCCATACCAGCAGGTGAGTGTCTCAAGCTGGGGGGTGCAGGGAGGTGGCCAGGACCTTTGTGCTGGTCTCTCTCTATTCTGCCTGCCAGAAGACACCTGCTGCCCTCTTCTCTGAGCCTCTGAAGCTCCCTTCCTGTCTTGGCTGAACTCCCTAAAAGTGAATGGAGTTTCCGGGGTAAAGGGACCTTTCCTCTTTCAGAGATCCCTCCCAGAATGCCAGGTCCCATCTGGTTCCTTTTTTCTCTTTTTGTTTTTTATCCCACCCAGTTACATGATGATCTTTCTTGCAGTTTTGGTTTTGATTTTATGAGATTTTCTGCCAGCATTCAACAAATATTTTGTGAGAATTTTTCCCCATGGAGATGCATTTTTAATGTATTTGTAGGAGGAGGTGAGCTCCATGTCCTTCTATTCCTCCATCTTGATCTGGCTTTATGCTATTTTAAAGAAATGGACTGTGGCTCAGATAATGAACTGCTTATTGGCAAATTCAGACTTACATCGAAGAAAGTGGGAAAAACCACTAAACCATTCACGTATGACCTACATCAAATCCCTTATTATATAGTGGAAGAGAGAAATAAATTTAAGGGACTAGATCTGGCAGACAGAGTGCCTGATAAACTATAGACAAGGGTGCATAACTTTGTACAGGAGACAGGGATCAAGACCATCCTCAAGAAAAAGGAATGCAAAAAAGCAAAATGGCTGTCTGAGGAGGTCTTACAAATAGCTGTGATAAGAAGAGAAGCCAAAGGCAAAGGAGAAAAGGAAAGATATACCCAATTGAACTCAGAGTTCCAAAGAATAGCAAGGAGAGATAAGAAAGCTTTCTTCAGTGATCAATGCAAACAAATAGAGGAAAACAATAGAATGGGAAAGACTAGAAATCTCTTCAAGAAAATTAGAAATACCAAGGAGATATTTCATGCAAAGATGGGCTCGATAAAGGAAAGAAATAGTATGGACCTAACAGAAGCAGAAGATATTAAGAGGTGGCAAGAATACACAGAAGAACTGTACAAAAAAGATCTTCATGACCCAGATAATCACAAAGATGTGATCATTCGCCTAGAGCCAGACATCCTGGAATATGAAGTCAAGTGGGCCTTAGAAAGCATCACTACACACAAAGCTAGTGGGGGTGATGGAATTCCAGTTGAGCTCTTTCAAATCCTAAAAGATGATGCTGTGAAAGTGCTGCACTTAATATGCCAGCAAATTGGGGAAACTCAGCAGTGGTCACAGGACTGGAAAAGGTCATTTTTCATTCCAATCCCTAAGAAAGAAATGCCAAAGAATCCTCAAACTACTGCACAATTGCACTCATCTTACATGCTAGCAAACTAATGCTCAAAATTCTCCAAGTAAAGCTTGAGCAATACGTGAACCATGAAATTCCAGATGTTCAAGCTGGTTTTAGAAAAGGCAGAGGAACCAGAGTTCAAATTGCCAACATATGATTGATCATTGAAAAAGCAAGAGAGTTCCAGAAAAACATCTATTTCTGCTTTATTGACTATGCCAAAGCCTTTGACTGTGTGGATCACTATAAACTGTGGAAAATTCTGAAAGAGATGGGAATACTAGACCACATGGCCTGCCTCTTGAGAAATCTGTATGCAGGTCAGGAAGCAACAGTTAGAAATAGACATGGAATAGACTGGTTCCATATAGGAAAAGGAGTACATCAAGGCTGTATTGTCATCCTGCTTATTTAACTTCTATGCAGAGTACATCATGAGAAACACTGTACTGGAAGAAGCACAAGCTGGAATCAAGACTGCTGGGAGAAATAACAATAACCTCAGATATGCAGATCTGCAGACCACCCTTATGGCAGAAAGTGAAGAAGAACTTAAGAGCCTCTTGATGAAAGTGAAAAAGGAGAGTGAAAAGGTTGGCTTAAAGCTCAACATTCAGAAAACTAAAATCATGGCATCTGGTCCCATCACTTCATGGGAAATAGACAGGGAAACAGTCAAAACAGTGGCTGACTTTATTTATTTATTTATTTATTTTGGACTACAAAATCACTGCAGATGGTGATTGCAGCCATGAAATTAAAAGACACTCCTTGGAAGGAAAGTTATGACCAACATAGACACCATATTAAAAAGCGGAGACATTACTTTGTCAACAAATGTCCATCTAGTTAAGGCTATGGTTTTTCCAGTAGTCGTGTATGGATGTGAGTGTTGGACTATAAAGAAAGCTGAATGCTGAAGAATTGATGCTTTTAAACTATAGTGTTGGAGAAGGCTCTTGAGAGTCCCTTGGACTGCAAGGAGATCCAAACAGTCCATCCTAAAGGAGATCACTCCTGGGTGTTCATTGGAAGGACTGACGTTGATGCTGAAACTCCAATACCTTAGTCATCTGATGTAAAGAGCTGTCTCATTTGAAAAGACCCTGATGCTGATAAAGATTGAGAGCAGAAGGAGAAGAGGAGGACAGAGGATGAGATAGTTGGATGGCATCATTGACCCAATGGACCTGAGTTTGGGTAGGCTCCAGGAGTTGATGATGGACAGGGAAGCCTGGCGTGCTGCAATTCATGGGGTCACAAAGAGTCAGACACGACTGAGCAACTGAACTGAACTGAAAGAAACAGATTTTGTGAGATTTTAATATAATTTCTGGTGAAATGTAAAAATGTTATCACTAATTCACATTTACTGAAGATGCTGTTAGTCAATAAAGCTGTTTGGGAGTGAAGGGAGAAGGCATGTGCATGCATGCTCAGTCATGTCTGACTCTTTGCAACCCCATGGACTGTAGCCTATGAGGCTCCTCTCTTCATGGGATCTTCCTGGCAAGAATACTGGAGTGGGTTGCCCTTTCCTCCCTGAAGGGGCCTTTCCAACCCAGGGATCGAACTCACACCTCCTGTGTCTCCTGCACTGGCAGGGTCATTCTTTATCACTGAGCAACCAGGGAATCTCCAAAGGGGAAATATGTGACCCAAAAAAGTGTCATTTTGACATATGGACAGTTTTGAGCTGAAGACAATCAAGACCTGGCTGACTCAAGAAAAGATTTTCTTTCTTTTAACTACCTAAAAGAATTTCTACAAGAGACCTATCAGAAGGAAAGCTAATATCAGAGTTAATTTTTTTACCTGAAAGACCTATCTGTATGGCAAGGTGAGCATTTAATTACCAAACATCTACTCTTATTGTCACAGAAATAATTCTTCTCCCCTTGGAAGTCCCAAGCCCCTGTCTGATTCCATAACTCAGGTTGGCACATCAGCTTCAACTACCTAGCTTGCCCTTGGGTCTCATAATTTTGGGGCTCCCAGACACATAAAATTAAATCTCTTCTATTAATATGTCTTATCTCAATTTAGTAATTAAACCAGTGAAAGAACCTAGAAGGGTAAAACTGTTCTTCCCTAATAGGAATTTTAAAAAAAGAAGAAGGAGAATATTGCATGGATGGTAGGGGTGAACACACACCTAAGAAATTTAAATGTAAAATTTTCCATAGTGTAAAACAGCAAGTAGAATTTCCCTACTCTTTTCTTACCTTTCCTTTAGAACATCTGAAATCATAAAGGTTTTCTTCATCTCTTCGAGATGTATGTGAATCCTTTTAAAAGCTTAATGAGCCTCTTGCCAGTTGTACATCCCCAGGAAGGTCTTTCTTGGGGACCTGAAAGTCACTCCTTTGATATGTGAACATTGAGAAAGATGATGCTCTGCTGCCCTGTATCCGTGGGAATTTAGCTGAGGTGCCAGGCTCCAAGTTGTAACTTCCTGCTTGTCAATAAAATAAATGAATTTTTCTTTTTCCTTGGATAAAGACAGTTCAGTTCAGTTCAATTGCAGTCATGTCCAACTCTTTGTGACCCCATGAATTGCAGCATGCCAGGTCTCCCTGTCCATCACCAACTCCCGGAGTTCACCCAAACACGTCCATCGAGTCGGTGATGCCATCCAGCCATCTCATCCTCTGTTGCCCCTTCTCCTCCTGCCCCCAATCCCTCCTAGCATCAGAGCCTTTTCCAATAAGTCAACTCTTCGTATGAGGTGGCCAAAGTACTGGAGTTTCAACTTTGGCGTCAGTCCTTCCAATGAACACCCAGGGCTGATCTCCTTTAGAATGGACTGGCTGGATCTCCTTGCAGTTAGCATATCTGTAATGGATTATGTCTGCCTGACTACATTTAAAAAGTATGATTTGTCTTCTTAATTTCTTTAGCATATTGCCTACAATGCACATCAGTTTGATTTAATGGTTTTGCAATTTAAAAAAAACTGTCTCATTCTTTTTACATTTAATGGAGAGGATTCACTGGGTTGGCAGGAGATTTTATTTTTACTTATGTTTCCTCAGAATCAGATACACTCATTTTTTTAAATAGTTTTTGTTATAAACATAGAGTGGAGGAGAAAGACTAAGCTATGTTAAAACAAGAAGACTGAATAAAATAAAACAACCAGACTAACCAAACATGTTCTTTGTCTATTAAAAATGAAGTAAATGACATGCATTTGTACTGGGGCAAGGACAAAGTCTATAGAACCAATATGCTGTAAACTGGATGTTGGGAAGCAGAGCTTGAAAAGCCCAAAAATTCAGAGCTTTTGGTTTTAGCTAAATCCACCTCTGTAGGTTAATAAAAGGGAACTCAATAGTTTCCACATCCAAGCAATCTATTTATTTCACTGACAACTAAAAAGGAACTAAACTACATGCTAATAAAAATATTTATCTGATGAAGATTGTGGGGGGTGGATATTCTCAAAAACTTAAAAGGCAAAGGAAATACCTACATCAATTAATACACCAAAACCTCATTATAGGAATGGTCTTTAAAAAAAAAATCATTCCAAAAAAGCTCACCTAAAGTGATCCTCTATTATCTTTATTATCAGTAATTATCACTTGATTACATTTTTATATGATCTAGTCTAGCACAAGAATAAAACTTATTGAAGATCAAAACAACATTCATATGCTTATTCAATATAAAAAAAACTGCCTATATAATTAGAAACTTTGGGTTTTTAAGCAAAGAGCTCTAATTAAACAACTAACCAAGAGAGCCTTAACAATACCCTCACACTGGCTAAATTTAAAACAGGTTTCTTCCTGACTCTGGGCCCTGGCCTCTCATAAAGTATTTGCTTTAGAAAAATTGTAAGTTATTCCTTTGCCCCTCTGTGATGTAGATTCTTTTAAAGCCCTCTTCAGTTCAGTTCGGTCACTCAGTCGTGTCCAACTCTTTGCAACTCCATGAACCACAACACTAAAGGCCTCACTGTCCATCACCAACTCCCGGAGTTTACCCAGGACTGATCTCCTTTAGGATGGACTGGTTGGATCTCCTTGCAGTCCAAGGGACTCTCAAAAGCCTTCTCCAACATTATAGTTTAAAAGCATCAATTCTTCAGCATTCAGCTTTCTTTATAGTCCAACTCTCACATCCATACACGACTACTGGAAAAACCATAGCCTGACTAGATGGACATTTGTTGACAAAGTAATGTCTCTGCTTTTTAATATGGTGTCTAGGTTGGTCATAACTTTCCTTCCAAGGAGTAAGTGTCTTTTAATTTCATGGCTGCAATCACCATCTGCAGTGATTTTGGAGCCACAAAAAATAAAATCTGACACTGTTTCCACTGTTTCCCCATCTATTTGTAATGAAGTGATGGGACTGGATGCCATGATTTTAGTTTTCTAAATGTTGAGCTTTAGGCCAACTTTTTCACTCTCCTTTTTCACTTTCATCAAGAGGCTCTTAAGTTCTTCTTCACTTTCTGCCATAAGGGTGGTGTCATCTGCATATCTGAGGTTATTGATATTTCTCCTGGCAATTGATTCCAGCTTGTGCTTCTTCCAGTCCAGCGTTTCTCATGATGTACTCTGCATATAAATTAAATAAGTAGGGTGAAAATATGCAGCCTTGACATACTCCTTTTCCTATTTGGAACCAGCCTGTTGTTCCATGTCCAGTTCTAATTGTTGCTTCCTGACCTGCATACAGATTTCTCAAGAGGCAGGTCAGGTGGTCTAGTATTCCCATCTCTTTCAGAATTTTCCAGCTTATTGTAATCTACTCAGTCAAAGCTGCTTAATAAACCAGGAACACCTCTTTCAAGGACCTCAAAATGTAATCAGCGAGGAAGACAGCACCCGCATCTCCCAGTCTCGGAGAGGGTAGAAGCCTAACTTCATCAATAGATGCCAATTTAAAAACACAGATTGGGGGGGGGGGGGCAATCCTAAAATGGTAGAGGAATAGGACAGGGAGACCACATCCTCCCCCACGAAAATTCACAAAAAAAAGAAATTCTGAATGCTAGCAGAGGACATCAGGCACCCAGAAAGGCAGCCCATTGCCTTCGAAAGGAGGTATGACAAAATATAAATGATAAAAAGAGAGACAAAAGAGTTAGGGATGGAGACCCCATCCAAACAGCAGGAAACACTCTCACTGGCAGGTCTGTGGGGAGTTTTGGAATCTCAGAGGGCAACATAACAGGAGGAAAAATAAATTAATTAATTAAACCCACAGATTACGAGCCTAATGGCAACTCCCAGCAGAGAAGTAGCCCAGACGCTCACGTGCACCACCAACAAGCAGGGGCTGAACAGGGTAGCGCAGGCTGCATTGCATAGGGTTAGAACTGAGCCCTGAATGCCCTGAGGGCAATCTGAGGGAGCTAACGTGAGATAGCAACCCAAACTGTGAGACAGCCAGAGAGAGAGAGAGAGAGAGAGAGAGAAATTTCCCAGGAAAAGCCCTAACCTAAGGCATTGCCGGGCCACTCACAGAACAAACAACTGAGCAAAAACCAGAGGAGAGCTAGCCGGCCACAGACCCACAGACTGAACCATCTCTTGCCAGAGACAGGGATGAAGGTGGGCAACAGCCAGAGCCAGAAAGTGGCAATCTCGGCCCCAGAAACGGCATCCTCTACCAAACTGTGAGCAGGCTCCCACTTACTAATCAAGTCTCCCTGGGATCCTGGACGGTTGACATCCGCTGGGAAGGTCGCAGCAAGAGATCAAACCCCAGAAGAGACACGTGGCACCCCTGAGACGGCTCTCCCACTGCACCTAGGAAACCAAGCAGCTGGGACAGGGGAGGTGATAAGACCCACCACACCTGGGAAGTGTGCACTAGCCAAGCATCTGGTCGCCTGAGCTACTCAGACATGAGGTGAGGTGAGGTGAAGTCGCTCAGTCGTGTCTGACTCTTTGCAACCCCGTGGACTGTAACCTACTAGGCTTCTCCGTCCATGGGATTCTCCAGGCAAGAATACTGGAGTGGATTGCCATTTCCTTCTCCAGGGGATCTTCCCAACCCAGGTGTTGAACCTGGGTCTCCTGCATTGGAGGCAGACGTTTTAACCTCTGAGCCACCAGGGAAGCCCATAGGGAGGGCACAAAACACAGGCCCAACCGAGTCTGTGCCTCTGTGGAGTACCCAAGAACCTGAACCTGAGCAGCTTAGACCTTGGAATGCACAAAATCCAGGCCAACTTTAGACAATGTGCCTGCAGAGCAATCTGGAGCCTAAGCAGTGTACACTGGGAGAGCACACACATCATGAGTGGGGGCAAACCTAATGAGGCCGAGAGACTGCGAGCACTCCCCATACACACCAGTGATATTTGTTTGCGTAGTCCACCCTCCCACACCATGACTGAACAAGTGAGCCTAAATAAGCCACCACCACCGTTTTCTGGTGTCAGGGTAGAAATTAGACACTGAAGAGACCATCAAACAGAAGAAGTCAAAATAAACAGAGGGAACCACCTTGGAAGTGACAGGTGAGACAGATTAAAAGCTGTAGTTAGCACCAACTACATTGGAAGGGGCCTATAGCTCTCGAGAAGTATAAGCTGGAACAAGGAACTATCTCAAATTGAATTGACCACATGCTGCCCTCAACAGCTCCAAAGAAATTCCTAGATATATTTTTACTACAATCATTTTTTAAACTAAAAAACTTTTTTTAATTTTTAAATTGCTCTCAGTTCAGTTCAGTTCAGTCGCTCAGTCGTGTCCGACTCTTTGCGACCCCATGAAACACAGAACGCCAGGCCTCCCTGTTCATCACCATCTCCTGCAGTTCACTCAGACTCACGTCCATTGAGTCCGTGGTGCCATCCAGCCATCTCATCCTCGGTCGTCCCCTTCTCCTCCTGCCCCCAATCCCTCCCAGCATCAGAGTCTTTTCCAATGAGTCAACACTTCTCATGAGGTGGCCAAAGTACTAGAGTTTCAGCTTTAGCATCATTCTTTCCAAAGAAATCCCAGGGCTGATCTCCTTCAGAATGGACTAGTTGGATATCCTTGCAGTCCAAGGGACTCTCAAGAGTCTTCTCCAACACCACAGCTCAAAAGCATCAATTCTTCAGCCCTCAGCCTTCTTCACAGTCCGACTCTCACATCCATACATGAACACAGGAAAAAACATAGCCTTGACTAAATGGACTTTAGTCGGCACAGTAATGTCTCTGCTTTTGAATATACTATCTAGGTTGGTCAAAACTTTCCTTGCAAGAAGTAAGCGTCTTTTAATTTCATGGCTGCAGTCAACATCTCCAGTGATTTTGGAGCCCAGGAAAATAAAGTCTGAAACTATTTCCACTGTTCCCCCATCTATTTCCCATGAAGTGATGGGACCGGATGCCAT
>SJYF01000784.1:673791-687933 GCA_006410515.1 Procapra przewalskii | reverse complement strand
ACCTAAGAAGGAGCAGAAGGAGAAAAATTATGTGAGTTCTAGAAGACTCAAAACTATAAGATATAAATTTTCCAAAAGTGTGCTACAGATTCTACAATCTGCCAATGAAAATCTCAGAAGGATGCTCTTACAGAAATTGACAAGTTGATGCTACTTTCTCCATTCATCCCACTCTCTCCTTCCCCCACTGAGTCCACAAGTCCATTCTCTGTATCTAAGTCTATGTATATACACTACCATGTGTAAAATAGATAGCTGGTGAGAAGCTGCCATATAACACAGGGAGCCCAGGGTGGTGTTTTTTGAAGAGCTAGAAAGGTGGAATGGGAAGAGGGGAGAGAAGCTCAAGAGTGAGCTGGTAAATGTATAATTATTGGTGATTTGTATGGTTGTATAGCAAAAACCAACACAACATTGTAAAGCAATTTTCACCCAATTAAAAATAAAAGTTTTTTTAAAAAGAAAATGACAAGTTGATTCTAAAATTATATAGAAATGCAAAGGACAAAGTATAACCAAAATTTTTTGGTAAACAACAAAGTTGGAGAGTTACACTATTTGACTTTAATATTTACTATAAATCTACCATAAGTCAACACAGTGTAGTTCTGGTGTTAGGTGTTTAGGTCAAAGGAACTGTAGAAAGAATCCAAAAAAGATCCACTCATAAACAAGCTGAAACTGTGGCAAGTGACCTTAATAATCAATTTTGAAAAAAAATTATTTTGTGACCTTCACTTATATTTGTTAAAACGTTGAAAACTCTCTTGTGTGTGTGCAACAGCTTGTGCCCAGCTCTTTGCGAGTCCATGGACTATAGCCCACCAGGCTCCTCTGTCCATAGGGTTCTCCAGGCAAGAATACTGGAATAGGTAGCCATGCCCTCCTCCAGGGATCTTCCCGATCCAGGGATCAAACCTACATCTCTTATGTCTCCTGCATTGGCAGGCGGGTTCTTTACCACTAGCGCCACCTGGGAAGCCCAAATACGTTTTACTGTTGGTTATAAACATATAGGGAAATGTTTTTAAATAAAACTGATATTTATTCAACATACTGTCATTTATAAATTAGTTTTGGAGAAGGTAATCCTAAGAACAAGACCACCAGTTGACCTGTGAGCTATGCCCAGGCAAACTTAAGAGTTCTTTTATACTCTCTCTTGCCCATGGGCTGTGCATTCCACACCTTCCCTATGCTGAAAATTGCCCAAGAACACAGCCTTGGGTTAGTAAGGTGGTGTTGAAACCATTTGACTGAGTCTAATTAAAGGCTCTATATAAACTATTAAGGTTCTGGCAGACAACTGTGGAAATCCACTTATATTTCAGCCACCCAAGACAAATTTCATATACAAGTTTTCTTGCTTATTAAACCAGCCACCTACCAATCTAGAGTCGTCTGCCTCTTTCTTCAGCCTCTCCCTACCCTCTGCTTATGAGGGCCTATTTATGAAGGTCCAGAAACTCCCAAGGAGGTATTTTCTTTAAAAAAATAAAAATAAAAATAAAAAACACACACATATGGCCTCCAACTTATGATCATTGGAATCACAATTTTTCAACTTTACAATGGTACAGAAACAATATACATTCAGTAGTAACTCTGTTTTGAATTTTGACCTTTCCCTGGGCTAGAAGGAAATGGCAACCCACTCCAGTATTTTGGCCTGGAAATCCCATGGACAGAGAGCAGGCTACAGTCCATGAGGCCGCAAAGAGTCGGACACGACTAAAGCAACTAAGCTTGCCAGGATGGATGTAATACAGAGCAAGCATCTTTTCTGTACCTGTCTAAGTTTGAACTGGCTTCCACCGTTTTATCTTTGCATTTCTTTTTCGTTTTTTCCAGGAGGAATGGTGGCTTCTCCTACTACTTTCCCATCTAATTAAAGAGAAGAAGGAGTCAAAGATGAAGTAGAGCTCTCAACAGAAAAATTCATGTATAACAGCTGCTCCTATTAATTCTGTTCATCATTTTTCTTGTGATTTTTCACTCTTTTAGAATCGTCTTAGCTCCATGAATGTGGTCAAGGCTCTTCTTTCATAAAGGTTATTGGTCAAGTCAAGGTTTTACAATCATTGGTGAAGGAACAAGAGCACTGGTCTTAAGAGTTAGTTCTGGACTCAAGAGTCAGCTCTATCACTCCATGACTGTGAACAAGCCAATTAACCTCTCTGGGCCTGTTTTCCAAATGACCATCTATTTAATGGACAGAATAATACCCAACCTACCTTATTAAAAGGAGTAATATGAAGGGCAAATGAAACGATGTATGTCTCAAAGCACTTTGTAAAACATGAGACTATATGATTCTTCTTCAGTACGAATTTGGAAAAGAATTCAAAGAGCATTCCTAGATATTTTTTTCTGGACAAAACAAAACAAAATTAAAAGGGAAAAAAAAGGAAATGAGAAAATTGGGTTGGCTTCAGTTTCAAAATGGAGATATGGCTTGGCTTCCCATACTCACCCATGATCACCAACTTTTTATGTTTGTATTTTCAAAGTCATAAAATATTTCTAAATGTTCCAAAAATGTTAAGTTTTATGCCAACTTTATTTTCTCTGGGACATCTCCTTTTCATCACAACTACTTTCTTCATTTATGTTAATAACTTGACCTTTAACAAGTTCCTTTGGCTGCGTATGTAGAGTCTCTCCAGTGCACCAATGTTAACATTCCCACAATCAGCTGCTACTTCTATGACAGCATTTACATTCTATCAAAATCTTATGTCTAACACTATCACCTCCTTTGGTCCACTTCTATCTCGATTTCCTTCTTCAAATATCTATTTGTGTAAGCTGTTACATTGATTTAACAATGGGTTACAGAGAGGCTACAGAACTTCATACTCTTCAAAACATGCACACTGACCAATCACCAAGAGACTCTGGAAGAAGTGGCATGATTGGTCACTTTATTATAATGTGCATCTATTATTTATGTAGCAATCTGTGGACTAAAAAGCTAGCAGTGAAGTCTATATTTTATGCATAGTTAATATACTATAGTAACTGAAATTTGAGCTGAGTTGTTGGGAAACTGGTATCATTTAACTAAACCCTGATAATTAAAGATCATGTATACAGGAATTATGTAAAATAAGAACTGTCTTATGGAAATAAATGTTAAATTTAAACTATTTTGAATACGTCTCTGTGGCTACTTGACTAATAGAAAAGTTTCATTTGCATTTACAAAGGTTTTTACTTTTCAAAGTGTTTTCCATGTATTAACTCACCAATGATTTTTGGCAAATCACAAAATTTGAAGCTAGAAGGAAACTTACCTATTTTATTAGTGAGTTAGGCCAACTGCTTAACAATAACTTCAATTTTTTAGTGGCTTAATACAATAAAAGTTAATTTCTTATTCAATCAATAGCCAAATATGAGATAGCAAAATCAGTTCTGGTTCATGCAGTCATTCAGGAGTGCAGGATTATTCTGGCATGTGAATCTTCTCTTTACAGCATCAGATCTTGTTTCCATCACCAGTCACATCCACAACTGGGTGTTGTTTTTGCTTTGGTTCTGTCTCTTCATTCTTTCTGGAGTTATTTCTCCACTGATCTCCAGTAGCAGATCATATGGAAATTATATACATCACATATCAGATTTCACTGACCATAATCCAGTCACATGATCACATCTAAAGGCAAAAGAGGCTGCGTGTCCAGTAGGAAAAGGGGATCTATTTTTTAAACAACTATCCAATTGATCCCCCAGGAATTTTCTAATCTGTGTGTTTTAATTTATACAGACGGCTTTCGGAGTCCAGGGAAATAAAGGTCATATCATGAGTGACAGTGAGCCCGGGAGCAGAATTTACATAATCTGCCTGCTATTATAGTTCTCTTGCTTTTCTATCAAATGGCAACAATTTGCTCTCATGTGTATTCTATTTTAAGCATTGCTTGTTTGCCTTTCAATTGAATTCATTTTAAATTGAATTGTTAAAATGGATTCAAAGTCCAAAAAATTAAGTTGTTGATAAATTCTGCAACTGAAAATTAATTCAAAGTCACGTTTATTAAGGGTTCAAATGAATAGCATGTAAACTATAAGTTCGTAAACATATAAATTGTTTTAAAACATCTCCCTCAAATGACATGATAGATGAATTGTATTTAATTGTATGTGCAAAGATAACTCAGTCGTGAAAAACTTAGCTCTTGTTGTCGACTCTTATATGCCACTGCTACACATTTTATTTCCTCCTGAACATCAGACTTTCTTAATTAAACAAATATATCATCTATACCTTGTGATTACAGTTCAACAATTAAAATCTTGGAATTAAAAGAAACACCATTTATTTCAGAGCATGCAGAGTTTTTCATCTTTCCAAATAACTAGAGAAAACAGGCTCCCCACAGTTCACATGCTTTTTATGAAGGTAATATTGTGTAACCCATCACAGACTAAAACATGACAGTCAAGTTCAAAGAAAGCAATGGCATTTGTACTTTTGTGCCTGATGAAGCGTACATAAACAGCAAAATATTCTGCCTGGTACTATTTCATGGTATTAGAGAATGAACTTTTCCTCACCTCAGGCCCAGGTAAAATTTACAATTAATAATTTTAGTGTTATCCAGGAGCTATTTTAGTTATCTTCTTATGTGCATGGGTGTGTGCTGTCACTTCAGCCAGGTCCAACTCTTTGCAACCCTATGGACTACAGCCTGCAGGCTCCTCTGTCCATTGGACTTGCCAGGCAAGAACACTGGAACAGGTTGCTGTGCCCTCCTACAGGAGAGCTTCCCAACTCAGGGATCGAACTTGCATCTTTTATGTCTCCTACATTGGCAGACAGGTTCTTTACCACTAATGCTACCTGGGAAGCCCTATCTTCCAATATAACCTATATAAATAAATCTACCCTGTATTTTCTTCTACTACTTTTTTTTTTAATAGTCATCATTATTTACTATCCTTTTCTTTCTGTTTGAAATTTATTTTCTCATTCTTAGACCTCATAACATGTGGTAGATATGGTCTATGCTCTGCTTAAGGAGGACTAGGTCCTTCTGTCACACTGAAAATTTGTCTAGTCTTCATTAAATAGATATACTTCTACCTCAGTGAAGTTAAATGCTCATAATAAAAGTTATCTACACTGTGCTCCAAATTTACCATCTATATAGTGTCACTAAGGTCCATCTAGTCAAAGGTATGGTTTTTCCAGTAGTCATGTATGGATGTGAGAGTTGGACTGTGAAGAAGGCTGAGCGCCAAAGAATTGATGCTTTTGAATTGTGGTGTTGGAGAAGACTCTTGAGAGTCCNNNCCAGTCCATTCTGAAGGAGACCAGCCCTGGGATTTCTTTGGAAGGAATGATGCTAAAGCTGAAACTCCAGTACTTTGGCCACCTCATGCGAAGAGTTGACTCATTGGAAAAGGCTCTGATGTTGGGAAGGATTGGGTGCAGGAGGAGAAGGGGCGACAGAGGATGAGATGGCTGGATGACATCACCAACTCGATGGACATGAACTGAGTGAACTCTGGGAGTTGGTGATGGACAGGGAGGCCTGGTATGCTGTGATTCATGGGGTCGCAAAGAGTCGGACACGACTGAGCGACTGAACTGAACTGAACTAATTCACAACACAGATTATCCATAAAGGTAACTAAAGGTGAAATAACCCTAATCACCAGGAAGTTAGAATTTAATAGAAAAAGTTCACCCTGAATACATCCTCCTGGAGGATCTAACAAGGATTTTTAATATAAATCTTCACATTTTCTCATTATTTGCCATTATTTTGAGCCCAATCCAGTATAATATATGGCCTTATTTCACCAACACCTTACATATCAAAAAGGGCACAAATAGCTGAAATAACCTTGAATTCTAGAGAAGTCCAGAAACATAAACTATAAGATAGAGACTATTTAGAAAACTTCAAAGCAATATCATGATTGTAAAACTGTATTACATAAATGGACTTCCCAAGTGGCACAGTGGCAAAGAATCTGCCTGCCAATTTAGGAGATGCAAGAGAGGCAGTTTTGATCCCTGGGTCAGGAAGATCCCCTGGAGTAGGAAATGACAACCTGCTCCAATGTTCTTGCCAGGAAAATTCAATGGTCAGAGGAACTTGGCGGGCTATGGTCCATGGGATTTTGCAGAGTCAGATACAACTGAGAACACACACACACATATTATATAGATAAGTTTAAGTTCAAATAACATTTTGGATGTAGGCAGGTTGAATCATAAAAGGAAGAATTACTTTGTAACAAAACCAGAACCAAAGAACAAAGACTCTGGAATAAAATAGATTGGTCAATGGAATGCTAATTGGTGTCTGTAGGATAAATTTAAATAACTTGGACTTTGTTTTACACCATTTAGATTACAGAGGCATAATAGTGTTTCCATGTATTGGGAATTAAACCAACCAGAATTAGAAAGTACTACACAGTTACCAAGCAAGGTAGCCTAGGACCACTTCCCATAGTATACTGACATGATAGTAGTATAATAAAGTAGATGTCTGAGCATAATAATGGCATAAACTAAGTAGCACTTTGAAGACTATCCAAGAAGTGCATATATTGTTCCTAGGGCAGAAATGGGGAAAACTTTGTGGGAAAAAAAAGAAGCAACAATGAAGAGGGGCATAGATTTGTGTTTGTAAAAGTATGCAAATCCAGGCACCTCACATTTGTTTAGAACATCTCATGCTACAGACCTTTCAGGGCTGCCACTGACTTAGTAGACAACCTGAGTGAATAAATCAATATTATCTGATTTTCTGTGCTTCTCTTCCTCTACTCTTCTGTCTATTGGCACCTCTGTAAATTCTCAGACTGAGAATCAGAGGCAGTAACTTTCTAAGTACTTGGGACTCAGACTGCATTTGTAGAAATCCTGAGTGTCAATAAACGTATCCTGTGTCTCTATCTCTTGCCACAGAAAGGTGAGGTTACCCCAATTAAGAAGAAGAGATGGGAAGTTCAATGAAAGAGTATAAAGATAGGACACAAGTCATAATTACATAAAGCGTTAGCTAAGAATTAGAGTAGACATTGGGAGGAAGTAATGGCCAGTATAAACTTCATCAGGAGAGCTATAAATTAAATAAACTGTAAATTAGAGAAGGAAATGGCAACCCAATCCAGTATTCTTGCCTGGAGAACCCCATGGATAATATGAAAAGGAAAAAGATATGACACTAGAAGATGAGCCCCCTCACCCCGGTCTGAAGGTGTCCAATATGCTACTGGGGGAGAACAGAGGACAATCACTAATAGCTCCAAAGAGAATGAAGTGGCTGGGCAAAAGAAAGTATGACACTCAACTGTTGATGTGTCTGGTGGTGAAAGTAAAGTCTGATGCTGTAAAGAACAACATTGCATAGGGAATCAAGGTAAATTGGATGGGATCGAGCAAGAGATGGCAAGACTGAACATCAACATTTTAGGAATTAGTGAACTAAAATGGATGGGGATGGGGGAATTTAATTCCAATGACCATTATATCTACTGGGTAAGAATCCCTTAGAAGAAATGGAGTAGCCCTCACAGTCAACAAAATGTCTGAAATACAGTACTAAGATGCAACCTCAAAAATGACAGAAAAAACTCAGTTCGTTCCCAAGGCAAACCATTCAGCATCACAGTAATAACCACTGATGCCAAGGAAGCTAAAATTGACAGGTTCTGTAAAGACCTACATTTTCTAGAACTTACACAAAAATAAGATTCCCTATTCATCACAGGGGATTGGAACACAAAACTAGAGGGGGAACACGTGTATACCTGTGGCAGATTCATGTTGATGTATGACAAAACCAATACAATATTATAAAGTAATTAACCTCCAATTAAAATGAATAAATTTATATAAAATTTTTTTTATGAGACAGCCAGTATAACAAGCAAGTTTGGCCTTAGAGGACAAAATGAAGCAGGGTAAAAGCTAACTAGGTTTGGCAAGAGAACATGCTAGTCATAGCAAACACCCTCTTCCAACAACACATGAGACAAATTTACACACGGACATCACCAGTAGTCAATACCAAAATCAGACTGATAACGTTTTTGCAGCCAAAGATGGAGAAGTTCTATACAGTCAGCAAAAACAAGACCAAGAGCTGACTATAACTCAGATCATGAGCTCCTTATTGAAAAATTCAGACTTAAATTGAAGAAAGTAGGGAAAATCCCTGGATCATTCAGCTTTGACCTAAATCAAATCCCTTACAGGAGATGATGAATAGATTCAAGGGATTAGTTCTGATAGACAGAGTGCCTAAAGAACTATGGACAGAGGTTTGTGACATTGTATAGGAGGCAGTGATCAAGACCATCCCCAAGAAAAAGAAATGCAAAAAGACAAAATGGTTGTGGACGCCTTACAAATTGTTGAGAAAAGAAAAGACACAGAAGGCAAAGGAGAACAGGAAAGACATATCCATTTGAATGCAGAGTTCCAAATAATAGCAAGGAGAGAAAAAGCCTTCCTAATGATCCATGAAAAGAAATAAAAGAAAGCAATCGAATGGGAAGGACTAGAGATTTCTTCAAGAAAATTAGAGCTATCAAAAGAATGTTTCATGCAAGGATGGGCATGATAAAGGACAGAAACTGTAAGGACATAATAGAAGTAGAAGAGATTAAGTAGAGGTGGCACAAATACACAGAACAACTGTACAAGAAAGGTCTTCATGACCTGGATAACCATGATAATGTGGTCACACTCCTAAAGTCAGACATCTTAGAGCATGAAGTCAAGTGGGCTTCAGGAAACATTACTACAAACAGCACTAGTGAAGGTAACAGAATTTCAGCAGAACTATTTAAAATCCTAAAAGATGATGCTGTTAAAGTGCTGCACTTAATATGTCAGCAAATTTAGAAAACTCAACAGTGACCATAGGACTAGAAAAGATCAGTTTTCATTCCAATCTCAAAGAAGGGCAATGCCAAAGAGTGTGAAAACTACCAGACAATTGTGCTCACTTCACATTCTAACAAGGTTATGCTCAAAATCCTTCAAGCTACGCTTCAACAGTACACGAACTGAGAACTTCCAGATGTAAAAACTGGGTTTCAAAGAGGCAAAGGACTAAAGACCAAATTGCAAATATTTGGTGGATCATGGAAAAAGCAAGGGAATTCCAGAAAAATATCTGCTTCATTGACTATGCTAAAGCCTTTGACTGTGTGTGGATCACAACAAACTGTTGAAATTCTTAAAGAGATGAAAATACCAGGCCACCTGACCTGCCTCCTGAGAAACCTGTATGCTAGTTCTAAACAACAATTAGAAACAGACATGGAACAACAGACTGGTTCCAAATTGGGAAAGGAGTACATCAAGTCTGTATATTGTCACTCTCTTTATTTAACTTCTGTGCAGAGTACATCAGGTGAATGCTGGGTTGGATAAATCACAAGCTGGAAACAGCTCACCAGGAGAAATATCAATAACCTCAGGTATGCAGGTAATACCACTCTAATGGCAGAAAGTGAAGAAGAACTAAAAAGCCTCTTGATGAGGGTAAAAGGAGAGAGTGAAAAATCAGGCTTGAAACTCAACATTTAAAAAACGAAGATCATGGCATCCTATCCCATCACTTCATGGCAAATAGGAGTAAAAGTGGAAACAGTGACAGATTTTACTTTCTGGTTTCCAAAATAACTGTTTGTGGTGACTGCAGCCATGAAATTGAAAGACACTTGCTCCTTGGAAGAAAAGCTATGACAAACCTAGACAGCATATTAAAAAGGAGAGACACCAATTCGCTGACAAAAGTCTGTCTAGTCAAAGCTATGGCTTTTCCAGTAGTCATGTACAGATGTAAGGATTGGACCATAAAGAAGGTTGAGCATTGAAGAATTTATGCTTTCAAATTGTGGTTCTGGAGAATACTCCTGAGAGTCCCTTGGACAGCAGGGGGATCAAACCAGTCAATCCTAAAGGAAATCAACCCTGAATATTCGTTGGAAGGACTTGGTGAAACTGAAGCTTCAATACTTGGCCACATGAGGCAAACAGCTGATTCATTGGAAAAGACCCTGATGCTGGAAGGCTTGAAGGCAAAAGGAGAATGGGGCAACCGAGGATAAAATAGATAGCATCATCAACTCAACAGACATGAATTTGAGCAAGCTCCAGGAGATAGTGGAGGACAAATAAGTCTGGCATGCTATACTCCATGGGGTCACAAAGAGTCTGACGTGACTTAGCAAATGAATAAAAACAAATTAGCTTATCTCAAATACTATGCATTATTATTATGCCTATTAATTAGTCAGGTAAAAATCAGGAAAAAATCTAATTTTCAGTGCCTGAATTATTTTTTATTTTTTTATTAATTTATTTTAATTGGAAGCTAATTGCTTTACAATATTATATTGGTTTTGCCATACATGAATCCACCACGAGTGTATATCTCTTCCCCATCCTGAACACCCCTCCCACCTCCCTCCCCATCCCATCCCTCTGGGTCATCCCAGTGCACCAGCTCCAGGCACCCTGTATCATGCATCAAACCTGGACTGGTGATTCATTTCACATATGATAGTATACATGTTTCAATGCCATTCTCCCAAATCATCCCACCCTCACCCTCTCCCACAGAGTCCAAAAGACTGTTCTATACATCTGTGTCTCTTTTGCTGTCTCCCATACAGGGTTATTGTTACCATTTTTCTAAATTCCATATATATGCATTAGTACACTGTATTGATGTTTTTCTTTCTGGCTTACTTCACTCTGTATAATAGGATTCAATTTCATCCACCTCATTAGAACTGATTCAAGTGGATTCTTTTTAATGGCTGCGTAATATCCATTGTGTATATGTACCACTGCTTTCTTATCCATTCATTTGCTGATGGATATCTAGGTTGCTTCCATGTCCTGGATATTATAAACAGTGAGGCAATGAACATTGGGGTGCACCTGTTTCTTTCAATTCTGGCTTCCTCAGTGTGTATGTCCAGCAGTAGGATTGCTGGGTTGTATGGCAGTTCTATTTCCAGTTTTTTAAGGAATCTCCACACTGTTCTCCATAGTGGCTGTAATAATTTGCATTCCCACCAACAGTATAAGAAGGTTCCTTTTTCTCCACACCCTCTCCAGCATTCATTGTTTATAGACTTTTTAATAGCAGCCATTATGACCAGTGTGAGATGGTACCTCATTGTGATTTTGCTTTGCATTTCTCTGATAATGAATGATGTTGAGCATCTGTTCATGTGTTTGTTAGCCATTTGTATGTCTTCTTTGGAGAAATGTCTGTTTAGTTCTTTGGCCCATTTTTTGATTGGGTCATTTATTTTTCTGGAATTGAACTGCAGGAGTTTCTTGTATATTTTTGAGAATAATTCTTTGTCAGTTGCTTCATTTGATATTGAATTCTCCCATTCTGAAGTCTCTCTTTTCACCTTGCTTATAGTTTCTTTTGTTGTGCAAAAGCTTTTAAGTTTAATTAGGTGCATTTGTTTACTTTTGCTTTTATTTCCATTACTCCTGGAGGTGGGTCATAAAGGATCCTGCTATGATTTACCTCAGAGAGTGTTTCTCCTGTGTTTTCCTTTAGGAGTTTTATAGTTTCTGCTTTTACATTTAGACCTTTGATTGATTTTGAGTTTATTTTTCTGTATGGTGTTAGAAAGTGTTCTAGTTTCATTATTTTACAAGTGGATACAAATTTTCCCAGCACCACTTGTTAAAGAGATTGTCTTTAACCATTGTATATTCTTGCCTCCTTTGTCAAAGATAAGATGTCCATAGGTGCATGGATTTATCTCTGGGATTTCTAATTTGTTTCATTGATCTATATTTCTGTCTTTGTGCCAGTACCATACTGTCTTGATGACTGTGGCTTTCTACTATAGCCTGAAGTCAGGCAGGTTGATTCCTCCAGTTTCATTCTTTCTCAAGATTGCTTTGGTTATTTGAGGTTTACTGTGTTTCATACAAATTGTGAAATTATTTGTTCTAGTTCTGTGAAAAATACCATTAGTAGCTTGATAGGGATTGCATTGAATCTAGATCACTTTCACTATATTGATTCTTCCCATCCATGAACATGGTATATTTCTCCATCTATTAGTGTCTTCTTTGATTTCTTTCACCAGTGTTTTATAGTTTTCTATATATAGGTCTTTTGTTTCTTTAGGTATTTTATTTTTGTTTCTGTAAGTATTTTGTTCTTTTTGTTGCAATGGTGAATGGAATTATTCCTTAATTTCTCCTTCTATTTTCTCATTATTAGTGTATAGGAATGCAAGGGATTTCTGGGTGTTGATTTTCTATATTCATTGATTAGCTCTAGTTGTTTTCTGGTGGAGTCTTTAGGGTTTTCTATGTAGAGGATCATGTCATCTGCAAACAGTGAGAGTTTTACTTCTTCTTTTCCAATTTGGATTCCTTTTATTTCTTTTTCTGTTCTGATTGCTGTGGCCCAAACTTCCCAAACTGTGTTGAATAGTAGTGGTGAAAGTCGGCACCCTTGTCTTGTTCCTGACGTTAGGGGAAATGCTTTCAATTTTTCACCATTGAGGATAATGTTTGCTGTGTGTTTGTCATATATAGCTTTTATTATGCTGAGGTGTGTTCCTTCTATTCCTGATTTCTGGAGAGTTTTTACCATAAATGGATGTTGAATTTTGTCAAAGGCTTTATCTGCATCTGTTGAGATAATCATATGGCTTTTATTTTTCAATTTGTTAATGTGGTGTATTACATTGACTTGTGGATATTGAAGAATCCTTGCATCCCTGGGATAAAGCCCACTTGGTCATGATCTATGATCTTTTAAATGTGTTGTTGGATTCTGATTGCTAGAATTTTGTTGAGGATTTTTGCATCTATGTTCATCAGTGATATTGGCCTGTAATTTTCTTTTTTTGTGGCACATTTGTCAGGTTTTGGTATTAGGGTGATGGTGGCCTCACAGAATGAGTTTGGAGGTTTACTTCCCTCTGCAATCTTCTGGAAGAGTTTGCATAAGATAGCTGTTAGCTCTTCTCTAAATTTTTGGTAGAATTTAGCTGTGAAGCAGTCTGGACCTGGGCTTTCATTTGTTGGAAGATTTCTGATTACAGTTTCAATTTCTGTGCTTGTGATGGGTCTGTTAAGATTTTCTATTTCTTCTTAGTTCAGTTTTGGAAAGCTGTACTTTTCTAAGAATTTGTTCATTTCTTCCAAGTTGTCCATTTTATTCACATATAGTTGCTGACAGTAGTCAGAATCCTTTGTATTTCTGTGTTGTCTGTTGTGATGTCTCCATTTTCATTTCTAATTTTATTGATTTGATTCTTCTCCCTTATTTCTTGATGAGTCTGGCTAATGGTTTCTCAATTTTATTTATCTTCTCAAAGAACCAGCTTTTGGGTTTGTTGATTTTTGCTATGGTCTCTTTTGTTTCTTTTGCATTTATTTCTGCCTTAATTTTTAAGATTTCTTTCCTTCTACTAACCCTGGAGTTCTTCATTTCTTCCCATTTTAGTTGCTTTAGGTGTAGAGTTAGGTTATTTATTTGACTTTTTTCTTGTTTCTTGAGATATGCCTGTGTTGCTATGACCTTTCCCCTTAGCACTGCTTTTCCAGTGTCCCACTGGTTTTTGGTTGTTGTGTTTTCATTTTCATTCGTCATTATGCATATTTTGATATCTTTTCTGATTTCTTCTGTGATTTGTTGGTCATTCAGCAACATACTGTTCAGCCTCCATATGTTGGAATTTTTAATAGTTTTTCTAATCTAATCTTACTGCATTGTGGTCAGAAAAGATGCTTGGAATGATTTCAGTTTTTTTGAATTTACCAAGGCTAGATTTATGGCCAGGATGTGATCTATCCTGGAGAAGGTTCTGTGTGCATTTCAGAAAAAGGTGAAATTCATTGTTTTGGGGTGAAATATCCTATAGATGTCAATTGGGTCTAACTGGTCTATTGTATCATTTAAAGTTTGTGTTTCCTTGTTAACTTTCAGTTTAGTTGATCTATCCATAGGTGTGAGTGGGGTATTAAAATCTCCCACTATTGTCGTGTTATTGTTAATTTCCTGTTTCATACTTGTTAGCATTTGTCTTACATATTGTGGTGCTCCTATCTTGGGTGCATATATATTTATAATTGTTATATCTTCTTCTTGGATTGATCTTTTGATC
>SJYF01000784.1:639297-660315 GCA_006410515.1 Procapra przewalskii | reverse complement strand
AACTCAGAGTTTTCCTTCTTTTTTACTTATAAGGAAATAATATACTTCTCCAGCTTTTGGATATATTATCACCACTACACTAAAAGCCTTAGTATGAATTTTTAAAGCAGTAATGCATCTTCTCATACTCTCATGATCTAGAATAGAAACAAATATTTTAGCAAAAGAACCTTATTTATATATTTCTAGAAGTAATGTTATATCATAATTATTAGCATAGTTAGAAACTTGTAATCAGTTTTTGTTTAGAACTGTCTCTGTGATCATTGTTAATGCTTAGATTCCCCCAGACTCCCAATTATGCTTCTATCATACTGTAGTTACACAGCAGAGTATCTGTCTAAATTCAGGAAGCTCTTTTAAAGTAAAGTAACACAATATTTTCAAGTGTTAAGTTGTTAACTTGCCAAATTTTATTTACAACTAATATCTGAATGGCAATGGGATATAGTAGATCCATATGGGAGATCTAGTTTCTCACTGCAACTCCCATTACTGTGAACTTAAACACACCATTATGCTTTCCTGGTCTTTGGTTTTCTTATTGGTAAAATGAGGTGATTTGAATTGAATTCTAGGATCACTTCCAGGTAGAAATGTTTTGAAATCAAAGAGCTACATTCTAGAACGTTCTCCAATTTGAAGGTGAAATAATGACTCTAACTGAGACAAATTAAATGTGAGGCAATGACACTAACTGCAGGAGAAATAGGACCACAAGATGTGGCCTGTTTATTGCTTTTATTGGGGGCCAATTTAGCATGTAATCATCATTGCCACAGACAATATGACAGATGCTGAATGGCAATTTATAATTTCTTGGGGCACTGAGTTTTTCATTGTGATATATCTGAATTTTTTTCTGCATGCCAAAATCTGAAATGACCTCTCTTTTTTTCCTCAAATGTAGCTATGAAGATCAACGTTTAAATGTCTACTGTTAACACCAGGACCAAACCAAACCTGGATCTCCACAGACATTTATCTTCCACTTTTGGGGTCCAACTAGAACACTCCTTTAAAAATTAAATGCAAGAAATGCATAGTTAGTGTTGTTCAGATTACATCTAATTCTAAAAATAAATATTTATATCTAATGGTGTATTCATTTATAAGAAAAATCAGAAGAACTTGAAATATATCCATTTAGAATGATAAATGATTAGCAGAAATTGCTCCTCAAATAAATATTAGAATTTTTAATGATTCTTTGCATGATAGGAATCTGTGATTTATTGTGGTTTGAGAAGTGATAGCCTAGTACAAGTGGGCTTCTCAGCAGCTTAGTGGTAAAGAATCCTCCTGTTATGCAGAAGATGCAGAGATGTGGGTTCAATTCCTGGGTCAAGAAGATCTCCTAGAGAAGGAAATGGCAACCCACACCAGTATTCTTGCCTGGAAAATTCCATGGACAGGAGGAGCATGGTAGGTCACAGCCCATAGGGTTGCAAAGAGTCAGACATGACCGAACAACTAAACAACAACAAGCTGAGCACAAAGATGTGGGAACCATGCGGTTTTATGCATGGCAATCATTTCTACTAAGTATCGATACCCAAACAACCTGACAGGTGTAAAATCATTTTTCAATAAAATATAGTCTTGAGCAGTGATTTTTAATCTATTCTTTCAGTGAAAACTGTGCTACAAAAATAAAGATATTTGTCCTTCTATTCTAATTCCTAATTATTTTGAAAGCTGAATTTAAAAACATCATGATTTTCATAATGTAATTGAGATATATTACTATCATTTTCTTCAATTCTACCACTGTCGTAGTTCTTGGTGATTCAATATTTATACAGTTCCCTGACCTCTGCTCTTTCATTAATTTTGATCTCCATCACACACTGCCCTAAACTGCATTTCCTTCATAATCTCAAGTTTAAACATTATTTACTTTTATGACCACTCCCTATTACATGTTTCTTCATTTCCTCTGGTAGGACATTTTCAATATTTCTTTTACCCACTGCAAACTAAAATCTTTTGATTCTCTTTCACAGTTTACTGTGCCCATTATATTCTAACCCTTTCCTTACACACATCATAGTCTACAATCCATTTTCACAATCTCACTTCAAACATCTTGCCCATGTGATTAAATTCAACCCCACACTTTGCACCTATATTCACACAAGTACAAGGAGCTGAAGAAAAACTTGCAACCATGCTGAGCGGTCTCACTTTAAATTCAAGAGCATTAATATCAAGCAGACCCTTCATTTTGCCCAAGTAATCAGAGAATATTTCCCTACTTTATTAACTTTCCTTGTGAATATTTCATAGCTTTTTCACTTTCCTCAAACTTTTAACACCTCCACCCTTAAATTACAGTCTAGCTTTCATTTCACTGAGATATCTGAAGCAAATAGAAGAGAACTCCCACAAGCTCCCATCGCCACACTGATGCACTTACTTGCATCCCTGACAAAATAATCCAGCATCAATTCCAGTGTTTACTTGTGCCCTGGATTCCATGACCCTCCACCAACCTACTTAAGATCATTGCTCTAGCAACACTCCTCTAAGGCATCATCCCCTTCATTTGTACACAAATATGTAGTGATATACTGCATCTTACAAATAACTTATTGTTACCACACATGACCTTTACTCTGTTCACCTTTACAGCAGAACTCGTCAAAAAATTTACTGTACTCCCTAGTGCTCTTTCTTCTATTGAATGCAGTCACTGAAACCACTGTCTCAGTCACCATTACTTCACTCAGGTGAGGACTTTCTTGACCACCCTATATGAAGTAAAAATATAGCCCCCACCCCAGAAGCCCTGACCCCTCATGTATTTATCTTTCTTTACATTATTATTATTATTGGCCACCCGATGTGAAGAGCCAACTCACTGGAAAAGACCCTGATGCTGGGAAAGATTGAGGACAAGAGGAGAAGGGGGAGACAGATTATGAGATGATTGGATGGCATCACCAACTCAATGGACATGAGTTTAAGCAAACTCTGAGAGACAGTGAAGGACAAGGAAGCCTGGTGTGCTGCATTACACTTCATGGGGTCGCAAAGACTCGGACATGACTTAGCAACCAAACAACAACAATAGTATTTATCATCTGTTATATGGCATTCTTATTCTTTTCTTCTGTTTTGTCATTCCTCATTAAATATAGGCTCTGTGAGTATAAGTATGTTTGTCTGCTTCTTTGTTCATCTACCTAACACCGAAACAATACCTGATATATAGTAGTAGCTCAAATAAATATTTGGTAAATGAAGAGATCATCTTATGTAATTCAAAATCAAAAGCTGATCCAAAGAGTCTGTCTTTATTAAAAACCACAGACTCTCAAAGCATTACAGCTAGAAAGAACTTTAGAAACTATCTACCAAAAAAATAAAATATTTATTTCCATTGTTCTCCACAGATACCCCTCACAGGCAAAGGGAACATGAGTTAGGGTCAAGGAACTACAAGGATTCAGTTACTACTCTGCCACAAATAGAAACAAAGCGGCCCTAGTTTAAAATTTTCTTTCTATTTTAGGCTTAGATATAATGCTTTAATACATATTTTGAAGAAAGATCTGGAACCTAACTACTTAAACTATAGATTTTAGATAATCTCCATTCACAGCCAAAGAGATTGAGTTCTGAAAAATGAAGTAAGTTAACCCAGGTCAAATCACAAGAGTCTGAGAAAACTAGGGCTGCAGTTCAGGACCCCTCATCTTTTCCTTATCCTCTCCCTACTCCAGGTGAAGGGTTTCTCCATGTAGAGTTCTTCATTAGTGGCATAACTGAATCATCATATTTGCATTGCCTTTCCAAGGGATCCAATATTATTTCAGATTTAAGTGATTACCGTATTCTTGATTTCTTATAAAATCTTTAAAATTTCAGATTCAGTAATTATTCTTTCAGATCACTAAAAATAATATAGTCAAAGTTTTCATAACTTTTAATAAAGAAAACTAATATATATTCACATTGCTAGAACAGTCCAGAGGGCTTGATTACAATTTGCTATATTTAAGTATTTCCCCAACTAGGTGATGTAATCTAAATTTTCTGCATAGTATTTCTCAATTTCTCTTCAGTATACAGTCCATAGAGCTGAATTGGTTTGTGATTGGAACAAATGAGAAGAAAATGTATGACCTGTGTGTATTCTACTAAGCTAACACAATGCACGTGCTTCTCTGCTAGGTTTAGATTAACCACTGATTTGATGCACCAACTGGCCTATTTCTTATAAATGGATTTTCTTCTGTTCAATAGTTAGTAAGCACCTTGTCAACAAGAAAATGTCCTAGCTGAATAAAAGTCCCTTTGACCCTGACACCCTTGGAGGATTATCTGCTCACTAGTGATATTTAGAGGCCTCTGACAACTTCATTTCTGTATATTTTCCCAGAAAGTATATAACTAAATACCTTAAACATTTACATTTTTAGTCTTAATGCTCAGAGAATAATAGGAATCCTACCAGGATTTTTGATGTCTATTTAGAAGATGGGATAGCTAATTCATTTCTTCTTTTATTACAAAGTAGGTAAATTCAAGGCAGTGGTAATTCACTTGACCTAAAGAAATTTTCAGCCCCAAAGGGCTGTCCGTGGTTCCTATGACTGGTTCTGAAGAAAAAAAAGTAGGCTGAAGGCAAATTGTTGTCCCAACACAGGTTCCTGTACCATCTATCCTTCTAAGATTCTATTTGTTGCTAGTTTAATGTAGAAAACTAAAACAGATCATGTGTACAGCTTGCAATTATGTTCCATAAAATATTATTTATAACACAATAGAATTTATTGATTTCTTACTTTGAGTAGTGATCTTTGTGTACTCAAAAGTACTTGCTATAAGATCCTCTTTGACCCACCTCCTAGAGTAATGGAAATAAAAAATGAAATTAACAAGTGGGGCCTAATTAAATTTAAAAGCTTCTGCACAGTAAACGGAACTCTAAATGAGATGAAAATATAGCCTTCAGAATGGAAGAAAATAATTGCAAATTAAACAACTGAAAAAGGATTAATCTCCAAAATATACAAACAGCTCATGCAGCTCAATACCAGAAAAACAAACAATCCAACTTAAGAATGAGCAGACGTAAAAAAACATTTCTCCAAAGAAGACATACATATGGCCAACACATGAAAAGATGCTCAGCACAGCTCATTATTGTATGTGTTAGTCTCTCAGTCATATCCAACTCTTTGCAATGCCAAGGGCTGTAGCCCCCTCAGGTTCCTCTGCCCATGGGATTTTCCCAGGCAAGAATACTGGAGTAGATAGCCATTCCCTTCTCCAGGAGATCTTCCTGCCTAGGAAACAAACCTGGATCTCCTATGTTGCAAACAGATTGTTTACCATCTGAGCCACCAGGGAAGCCCAGGGAAGTTCATTACTAGAGAAATGCAAATCAAAACTACAACAAGGTATCACCTCACACTAGTCAGAATGGCCATCATCAAGAATCTACAAACAAACAAATGCTGGAGACAATATGGAGAAAAGCAAATCCTCTTGCACTGCTGGTGGGAATGTAAGTTGATACAGCCACTATGGAGAACAGTATGGAAATTTTTTTTAAAAAAACTAGGAATAAAATACCATATGGCCTAGCAATCCCACCACTGTGCATATACCTGACAAAATCATAATTGAAAAGAACACATGTACCCCAACGTTCATTGCAGCACTATTTAAAATAGCCAGGACGTGGAAGCAACCTAGATATCTGTCAGCAGATGAATGGATAAAGAAGTTGTGGTGCGTATGTACAAAGGAATATCACTCAGCCATGAAAAGAACTAATTTGAGTCAGTCCTAGTGAAGTGGATGAATTTAAAGCCTGTTATACAAAGTGGAGAAGGCCAGGAAGAGAAAAACAAATATTGTATATTAATACATATATATGGAATCTAGAAAAATGGTACTGATGAACCTACTTTCAGGGCAGGAATAGAGACTCAGACATAGAGAACAGACTTGTGGACACAGTGGGGGAAGGAGAGAGTGGGACAAATTGAGACAGTAGCATTGAAACATATACATTACAATATGTAAAACAGATAGCTAATGGAAATTCAACTAGTAATGTCTGACAACCTAGAGGGGTAGGATGGAGTAGTAGGAGGAAGGGAGGCTCAAGAAGGAGGGGACGTATGTATACTTACGGCTGATTCGAGTGGTTATATGGCAAAAAAACAATACAACGTTGTAAAGCAATTATCCTCCAATTAAAAATAAATTTTAAAAAAGAAAGAAAATATATGTTTGCTATATAAATTCAGTATACTCAGACCCTGAAATCGCTCTGTCACTAATTAGCAGTGTGACTTTGATCTTGGCCTTATAGGTATATGAAGATTAAGTGGGATAATATCTTCAAGTTTCCCTCTTCTTGAGCTCTAAATCACTGCAGATGGTGTTAGAAGTATGACTTTGATCTTGGCCTCACAGGTACACAAAGATTAAATGGGATAATATCTTCAAGGTTCCTCTTCTTGGGTTCTAAAATCACTGCAGATGGTGACTGCAGCCATGAAATCAGAAGACAATTGCTTCTTGGCAGGAAAACTATGGCAAACCTAGACAGTGTGTTGAAAAGCAGAGACATTACTCTGCCAATAGAAGTCTGTATAGTCAAGGCTATGGTCTTCCCAGTGGTCACATACGGTTGTGAGAGCTGGACCATAAAGAAGGCAGAACACCAAAGAATTGATGCCTTCAAACTGTAGTGCTGGAGAAAACTCCTGAAAGTCCCATGGACATCAAGGAGATCAAACCAGTCAATCTTAAGGGAAATCAACCCTGAATATTCATTGGAAGGATTGATGTAGAAGCTGAAGCTCCAGTATTTTGGTCATCTGATGGGAACTGCTGACTCACTGGAAAAGTCGCTGATGCTGGGAAAGATTGAAGGCAGAAGAAAAGGACATCAGAGAATGAGATGACTGGATAGCATCACCAATGCAATGAACATGAATTTAAGCAAACTGGGGGATGGTGAGGGACAGGGAGGCCTGGAGTGCTGCAGTCCATGGAGTTTCAGAG
This sequence comes from Procapra przewalskii, assembly GCA_006410515.1. Lineage (NCBI taxonomy): Eukaryota > Metazoa > Chordata > Mammalia > Artiodactyla > Bovidae > Procapra > Procapra przewalskii. The sequence continues at coordinate 653,283 of SJYF01000784.1, read as the reverse complement.
CAGACATGACTGGGCAACTGAACAACAATCCCACTACAATGAATGGCACATAATAGTTTGTCAACCAATGTTAATTTCCTGTCTTCATCCCTTCTGCCTTTTCAAGTACATACAATCTTATTACATTTACCGCCATAATTTCAGTCATTCACTTATGGCTTCCCTGGTGGCTCAGAGGTTAAATTGTCTGCCCGAAACGCGGGAGACCTAGGTTCGATCCCTGGGTGAGGAAGATCCCCTGGAGAAGGAAATGGCAACCCACTCCAATACTCTTGCCTGGAGAATCCCATGGACAGAGGAGCTTGGTGGGCTACAGTCCACGGGGTCGCAAAGAGTCAGACATGACTGAGCGACTTCACCTCAAAGTATTTATTAAGTATATACTACGAATCAGTTTCTCTGCATTGCACTGGGTAACATGTACATAAACACTAAACAAAGTCCCTGTCTCATGGAATTTACACTTTGGTAGGAGATACAGTAGCATTTTACCTTTAATGGGCCAGTCAGGAAAGGCTTCTCTAGAGCGGTGAAGCAAAAAGTCATGTGAAGTTTTGGAAAAGATTTTTCCAAAGAGAATGGCTAATGCATAAGTTTGAAGAGCTCATGGATGCATTGGAACTTAACACTAAGTGAAGTAGTATAGCCAAAATTCCTGGTGGAAGGCAGAGACTTACAGATTCTCTTATTCATAAAATGAAGCTGAAAAAAGCTGCTTCCAAACACTGGCTGATCCTACGGCTTCTGTGACAGTGATATTAGGAGGAAGACGATGAGAATAGCCTGTTGATTACTGATGATGAATCAAGCCACCTGCAGGCTGAGTGACTAACCTAAAGTATCCTCAATGTGACCAAAAAATGAGCTTCCACCTGATAATATAATAGTTCTTAAGATCAAGGAGCTAGGGAGAAGCATTTGCAAACTGCTCTTTGTTAAGGAAAAAAAATACATAAGAATAAAGACAAAAATGTTTTTAAAACCTTTTGTCACCTGTCTCTTACTTTCTCACTTGCTTGCTCTGAGGAAGGGATATCACCCTTTCGTGAGAAGCTCTTTTGGAAAGGCCACGTGGTGAGGAACTAAAGCCATATAAGGGACAACAGCCGTATGAGGAAGCCTCGTTCTACCAACTCCAGCCAAGCTTTCAGAGACGACAGGCCCTGCCATCGTCTTGAATACAGATTTGTGAAATGCTGCAAGCAAGAACCACCCAGATTGGCTCTTCCAGGACCACTGACCCTAAGAAACCGTGACTAAAACTCCACCAGTCTTTCCAGGCTATCACAGGACATCTTCTACTAAAAATGTTACCTCAGGGTTCAAAAGCTCACAAATGAAGTATGTTTACCATTTAGTGCAAAGGCCAGAGAAGGAAACTTCTAGTGCACTGGTGGAACAGTGAGCTTCTGAGAAGGAATAGTCTGGACTCTGGGGCAGAAGACACCAGCAAAATTTCCCCACTTTCAAACTCACATCTTTATTGCAGACACACAGTGTTGGCTGAATCATAAACACATTCATCCTCAAAAATCTTCAATGGCCCAGACTAATGAGATTGACCTTCAGCATCCTACATGACCTGCCTCAAGGCCCACTTTTGGCCTCACCTGACATTTCCTTTTTCCCCACATGTTCACTCCATCCAACTATTTCAAAGACTGGCCCAGGTCAAGAACCATACTTACTGCCACACAGGGGTTGACAGAGTTGTCTTCAGTGAAATGATCATCCCTATCAAACCAGGTATTTCTCCTCCATCAGCAACCGTATGCCCACCCCACCCCCACCCCAGCCACTCCCTTGCCTGCCTCCTGAGGGGCTTCCAGTTCAGAAACATATACTCATGTCTTTCAGCTCCTCACAGCTATGTAACAGTTACAGGCTTTGTGAGAAAGAAACCTGAGCAAGTTTCTCTGTCGCTCTGGGTTGTATTGTTTCATCTGCAAAATGAGAACAACTTTTAGATAGCTAAACAATTCTTTCTTTTTCCTTTAATAATCACTCATATTAAATAGAAATTTCCCTGGAAGCTATTATATACTGAGAGCCATGTGCCACAGATAATGTTACTTCCATCTTATTACAGCTCCCTAAGGTAGCTTCATTATCTCCATTTAAAAACATTTCCTTTTAAATTGAGCCTCAGAGAGGTTAACTGGCTCCAGATGGCACAGCTACTAAAGGACAGGAAGTATTACAATCCACAGCTCTCTGCCCTTGTGACATCATCAAGACCGACAGGACGCATCAGTGTTCCGACTTCAGTTCATCTCATAAGAAGACCACGGAGCAACGATCCACAGGCAAGACATCATTATGAAAATCTCAGAAAGGTCAGGGGGAAACTGCAACATCCCCATGGACCTCAGAGCCCAAGAGGAATATTGGAAGGGTAAGAGAAGCAGCTACGCTGTGCCCACATTGTTGATGCACAGACCTGCCTAATGGCAGAGCGCAGTCTCCACATTCCACTCCCGAGACACACCTGAAAGCTGTGGAGCACATCTTGCCGCCGGGTCAGGGACTAAGCCGGCAGCCACGCCCAACTATTAAGCAGAGCCGCTGCCCGATTTTACCAGGAAACCGAAGCAGTGACCCTGAGCATACTCGGAGCCCAGCCTACCCCCGAGACCAGCATCTGGCCCCCGCCAGACTGCTGACCGCAGCCTGCGGCCTCGCCCAGATAGGGAACCCAGCTTTTGGCCCCGCCCAATCACCGAGCCAAGTCTGCGATCACACCCGAAAGGGATGCCAGGACCAAGACCCAGCCTGCTGCCTGAGCAGCCCAGCCTCTAACCCCGCCCAGCTACAGAAGGGCCACGGCTTCCCCGCCCATCAAACCCAATTGCTACCTGCCCGTGAGGCCCGCCTGTGGCTCTGCACAACTCTAGGCACGGTGCGCATTTCCCCCTGATCTCAGAACACAGCTCCCATATGCGCCTCCATCTGCGAAACCGCGTGTGACCCTGCCTGAGCTCAGCACCTGGCCCTCCGCATCATCCAATCGAGGAGAACGACCGACACCTCATTCAACCTGGAGTGCAAGGTGCACAGCCTGGAATTCTGCCCAAAGGCACAATCCAACCCCTGGGGCCGCCCTGCCAGGGAGCACCATCCTGAAGCCTCTTCTGACCGGGAGAGGTGCCCTGCTTGGCCCCAACCTGAACAGGGAGTCCACCCGGCTCCTTCACTTACATAGAGGTCCACTCGGGACCCAGCCAGTGGCATCCTTAGAGCACAGGCAGTGTCCTCCTCACTCACCAAGAAAGCGGATAGAAAAACCCCACACCTCCAGATGCTGCCAACTGCCTCATCTGGTACCCTGAACTGAGCTGACTTGTAGACCATCTTTCCCTCTGGAAGAAGAGTCCACTTACTCAAATGAAGATTCCAAAGCAAGAACGCAAAGGTACAGGATCACCAAGAATGAGGTAACAACGCTCCAATAACTAACTGTAAAGAAATAGAGATCTATGCGGCTCCTCAAATATTAAAAAAAAAAGAAAAGAACTACTGTATAATTCAACAGCCTCACTTCTAAGTATGTGTCTGAAAGAGAGGAAGTCAGTTTTGAGAAACCTGCACCCCTATGTACATTGCAGCATATTTACAATAGCCAAGACATGGACAAAGTGTTCATCATTCATATAAAATATAAATTCATATAAATATTGCATTATATATATTAGCATAATTAAATGTATATAGTTGATTTACATATAGTTTAAATGTATAATCCATTATACATACATATATTCAACCATAAAAAAAGAAGGAAATCCTGCTATTCATATAACAAATGATCTTGGAGGACATATGCTAAGTAAGTAAAATAAACCAGTCACAGAAGAAGAAATACTGAACGATCCTCACATTACACAGAATCTAAAATTGCCACACACATAGGAGCAGGTGGTTACCAGGGACTGAGTGAAGGGAGAAATGGGAAATTGTGAGTCAAAGGTGCATTGCTAAATTGCTTCAGTCATGTCTGAGTCTTTGTGACCCCACAGACTGTAGCCCACCAGCCTCCTCTGTCAATGGGATTCTCCAAGCAAAAATACTGGAGTGGCCATGCCCTCCCCCAGAAGAATCTTCCCCACCCAAGGATCAAACTGGCATTTCCTATGTCTCCTACACTACAGGCAGATTCTTTACTGCTGAGTCACCCAGGAAGCCCTGAATCAAAGGGTACCAAGTTTCAGTTATGCAGGGTGAATAAAGTCTAGAAATCTACTGTACAAAGCAGGATCTATAATTAACACTACTGAATTGTAGTATACTTAGTATACTTGTATACTTAAATTTTTTCTAAGAAGGTAAATCTTAGGTGCTCTTATCACAAAAGAAAAAATAATTTTTTAATAAAAGGCATTGAGAGGAAACCTTTGGAGGATGTATGATTTTATGACCTTGATTGTGGTAATGGTTCCACAGATGTATATTTATCTCCAAACTGATCAAGTTGTATACATTATATGTGTTCACTTTTTGTACCTCAATAAAATGTCTTTTTAAGAAACAGAGACACAATGAGTCAAAAATTTTTTTAAAAAGACCATGAAATCCCAACAAGTTTAGTGGAAGATGAAATCTTGCTCCATCCAACCCCCAGTCCTGCCAGCAAGAGACCCAGATGTGAAGCCTGGCCAGTGAGATGTCCAACACCTCACACAGCTCTACAGGGCCAGTTCACAGCAAGCCAGGTCCAGCAGGGGCCAGGAGTAGCGTCCTGGAGCCGGGATTCCAGAGAAAGCATTGGCAGTGGTCCCTTATTATGTGGAAAGGGATGGAATAGGCTCATAATGATACAAAGAAGGAAGGTAAATACGTACAGGTAGCTACTTCTGGCCTTCTTTCAGAAAAAAAAATGTAAAGTGGCCTATAAAGACACTTTCATAAAACACAGTAAGATAATATGAATTAGAAGAAAGTAGAGAGGAGAGAAATGAGGCTACAGACAAAGGATGGAGAAGCAAGTCAGATTAATGTTAAAATGTATCAATTTCTGAACAATTTTTGCAAGGCCACAAATGTAGCTCTATGCTTTCTGAAAACCAAAGCAAAGAAGATCTGATTCATGCCACAATTCACAATTTCTCAGATAAAAATAAATACAGTGCATGAGAACAAGTTGACTAATGACATTTTCAGACATAGAAGAGTCTAATGGAGCTTTCTATCTACAGAACTTCACCTAAAAAAAAAAAAAATGAAAGCAGTGTATGCACCTCATCAAGATGAATGGTGAGTCCAAAGGGAAAAGCCTGTTGTGTAAAAACAGCACTAAAGACAGAAAATGTTTCTTTAAAAATAGACTAGCAAATTTAATGAGCTACTGACTATAATATCAATTGATAATTAACTGTGGTTCTTTCATTAAAATTGAAACTAAATGGCTTGATAACAATAAAATCATAGAAATATGTCTAAATCTATTAGTAATCCAAATAGTATAAGTGGACTAAACTACCTAACAGAAGAAGAAAAACGATGAGATCTGATTTTTAAATATACCCAGTTATCTTAGAAGAGACACACAATAAATAAAACTAAGGTTTGAAAATAATGGGATGATCAGAAATACAGAGGAACATACTAATCAAAAGTAAATTGATATAGCAATATCAGTGTTACACAGTGTAAGACAAAGGGCTTGATAAGGATAAGCTATAAAAAGGAACACAACATGAGAATAAAATACATGAACTTGTAAACAAATGTTTACTCCATCACACCTGCCAGGCTCTAGCAGTTGGGTCATGCCATGTGACAAATTCTGACCCATGGCCTGTTAGTGGAAGTTGCCTGTGTCATTGTAGAGTGGAACTGGAGGAATCACCTGCCTGACTTCAGGCTATACTACAAAGCCACAGTCATCAAGACAGTATGGCACTGGCACAAGGACAGAAATAATAGAACAAAATAGAAAGCCCAGAGATAAATCCACACACCTATGACACCTTATCTTTGATAAAGGAGGCAAGAATATACAATGGATTAAAGACAATCTCTTCAACAAGTGGTGCTGGGAAAATCGGTCAACCACTTGTGAAAGAATGAAGCTAGAACACTTTCTAACACCATACACAAAAATAAACTCAAAATGTATTAAAGATCTAAACATAAGACCAGAAACTATAAAACTCCTAGAGGAGAACATAGGCAAAACATTCTCAAACATACATCACAGCAGGATCCTCCATGACCCACCTCCCAGAATATTGGAAATAAAAGCAAAAATAAACAAATATAAATAAAATTAAAAGCTTCTGCACAACAAAGGAAACTCTAAGCAAGGTGAAAAGACAGCCTTCAGAATGGGAGAAAATAATAGCAAATGAAGCAACTGACAAAGAATTAATCTCAAAAATATACAAGCAACACCTACAGCTCAATTCCAGCAAAATAAATGACCCAATCAAAAAATGGGCCAAAGAACTAGACAGTCCTCCAAAGAAGACATTCAGATGGCTAACAAACACATGAAAAGATGCTCAACATCACTCATTATCAGAGAAATGCAAATCAAAATCACAATGAGATAACCATTTTACGCCAGTTAGAATGGCTGCGATCCAGACATTTACAAGCAATAAATGCTGGTGAGGGTGTGGAGAAAAGGGATCCCTCTTACACTGTTGGTGAGAATGCAAACTAGTACAGCCACTATGGAGAACAGTGTGGAGATTCCTTTAAAAAACTGGAAATATAACTGCTTTATGATCCAGCAATCCCACTGCTGGGCATACACACTGAGGAAACCAGAACTGAAAGAGACACATGTACCCCAATGTTCATCACAGCACTGTTTGTAATAGCCAGGACATGGAAGCAGGACATCCATCAGCAGATGAATGGATAAGAAAGCTGTGGTACATATACACAATGGAGTGTTACACACCCATTAAAAAGAATCCATTTGAATCCGTTCTAATAAGGTAGATGAAACTGTAGCCTGTTATACAGAATGAAGTAAGCCAGAAAGAAAAACACCAATATTGTATACGAATGCATATATATGGAATTTAGAAAGATGGTAATGATAACCCTATATCCAAGACAGCAAAAGAGACACAGATGTATAGAACAGTCTTTTGGACTCTGTGGAAGAGGACGAGGGTGGGATGATTTGGGAAAATTGCATTGAAACATGTGTAATATCATATATGAAACAAATCGCCAGTCCAGGTTCGATGCATGATAAAGGGTACTCGGGGCTGGTACATTGGGATGACTCAGAGGGATGGGATGGGGAGGGAGGTGGAAGGGAGTTTCAGGATGGGGAACACATGCACACCTGTAGTGGATTCATGGTGATGTATGGGAAAACCAATAAAATATTGTAAAGTAATTAGCCTCCAATTAAAATAAATTTATATTTTTTTAAAAAGAAAAAGAAGTCTCTGCTTTTTAATATGGTGCCTAGGTTGGTCATAGCTTTTCTTCCAAGGAGAAAGCATCTTTTAATTTCATCTCTGAAGTCACCAACCTCATTGATTTTGGAGCGCAAGAAAATAAAGACTGTCACTGCTTCCATTGTTTACCCATGTATTTTCCATGAAGTGATGAGACAGGATGCCATGATCTTCACTTTTGATGTTGAATTTTCAGCCAAATTTTTCCTCTCCTCTTTCACTTTCGTCAAGAAGCTTAATTCCTCACTACCTTCTGCCATAAGGGTGGTGTCATCTACATATATGAGGTTATTGATATTTCTCCCAGAAATCTTGATTCCAGTCTGTGATTCATCCACCCCAGCATTCCACATGATGTACTCTGCATATAAGTTAAAGAAGCAGGGTAACAATATACAGCCTTGATATACTCCTTTCCCAATTTTGAACCAGTCTGTTGTTCCATGTCCAGTTCTAACTTTTGCTTCTTGACCTACATACAGTTTCTCAGGAGGCAGGTAAGATGGTCTGGTATTCCCATCTCTTAAAGAATTTTCCACAGTTTGTTGAGATTCACACAGTCAAAGGCTTCAGTGTTGTCAATGTAGCAGAAGATATTTTTCTGGAATTCCCTTGCTGTTTCTATGATGGCTTAATGCAATAAAATTTTATTTTATTCCATTGATAGGACAGCAGGGCAGAGATAGGATGGAGGACTGGCAGATGTATTCCTTTATTCATTCAGGAACCCAGCTGACAGGCTCTGGCATTTCACCACATGGTTTTTAAAGATAACCTCTCTTGTACAAAAGTTTCTGCTGGTTATCCATTTTAAATATAGCAGTGTATACATGTCAATCCCACACTCCTAACTATCCCTCCCCCAACATACCCTGTATGGCACAGGGAACTCTACTCAACACTATGTAACAACCTAAATGGGGAAATAATTTGAAAAAGAATACATACATGTATCTGTATAACTGAATCACTTTGCTATGCACCTGAAACTAATACAACATTGCAAATCAACTACACTCCAATATAAAATTAAAAGTTTTTAAAAAGGATAACTTGTCTATATAAGCAAACAATTAACAAGATAAAAGAAGAAACAACAGATTGTGTGGGAGAAATTTAACTGTAAGGCTACCTGACCACACCAAAGGACAAAGGAGTTTGAGTAATGTAGTCTGAATATGTGCCCAGCAGGAAAAGAAAATAGACTGGTTGAACAGCTAAATATCTCTGCCATAGGTGCTATAGAAAGCAATTAACTAATCCTCTAATGCTCAGGCTTCTTTTTTAGCCAAAAATGGAGACGCGCTATACAGTCAAAACAAGATCAGAAGGTGACTGTGGCTTAGATCAGTTCATTTCAGTCACTCAGTCATGTCTGACTCTTTGCGGCCCCATGAACCACAGCACGCCAGGCCTCCCTGTCCATCACCAACTCCCAGAGTCACCCAAACCCATGTCCATCGAGTCGGTGATGCCATCCAACCATCTCATCCTCTGTCACCCCCTTCTCTTCCTGCCCTCAATCTTTCCCAGCATCAAGGTCTTTTCCAATGAGTGAGCACTTCGCATCAGGTAGCCAAAGTATTGGAGTTTCAGCTTCAACATCAGTTCTTCCAATGAACACCCAGGACTGATCTGCCTTAGGATGGACTGGTTGGATCTCCTTGCAGTCCAAGGGACTCTCAAAGGTCTTCTCCAACACCACAGTTCAAAAGCATCAATTCTTCAGTGCTCAGCTTTCTTTATAGTCCAACCCTCACATTCAAACATGACCACTGGAAAAACCATAGCCTTGACTTAGATCATGAGCTGCTTATTACAAAATTCAGACTTAAATTGAAAAAAGTAGGGAAAACCATGAGACCATTCAGGTATGTCTTAAATCAAATCCTTTATGATTATACAATGGAAGTGACAAATATATTTAAGGGATTAGATCTGATGGACAGACTGCCTGAAGAGCTATGGACAGAGGTTCATAACACTACAGGAAGCGGCGATCAAAACCATCCCCAAGAAAAAGAAATGCAAAAATGCAAAATGGGGTTGTCTGAGGAAGCCTTACAAATAGCTGAGAAAAGAAGAGAAGCAAAAGGCAAAGAAGAAAAGGTAAGATATACCCATTTGAATGCAGAGTTCCAAAGAACAGCAGCAAGGAGAAATAAGAAAGCCTTCCTAAGGGATCAATGCAAAGAAATAGAGGAAAACAAAATGGGAAAGCCTAGAGATCTCTTCAAGAAATTTAGAGATACCAAGAGAACATTTCATGCAAAGATGAGCACAATAAAGGACAGAAATGGTATGGACCTAACAGAAGAAGAGGTGGCAAGAATACACAGAAGAACTATAAAAAACTGATCTTAATGACCCAGATAACCATGATGGCCTGACCACTCACCTAGAATCAGATATCTTGGAGTGTGAAGTCAAGTTGGCCTTAAGAATCATCACGATGAACAAAGGTAGTGGAAGTGATGGAATGCCAGCTGAGCTATTTCAAGTCCTAAAAAATGATGCTGTGAAAGTGCTGCACTCAATATGCCAGAAAGTTTGGAAAACTCAGCAGTGGCCACAGGACTTAAAAAGTTCAGTTTTCATTCCAATACCAAAGAAGGGCAATACCAAAAAATGCTCAAACTACTGCACAGTTGCACTCATTTCACATGCTAGCAGGATAATGCTCAAAATCCTTCAAGCCAGGCTTCAACAGTACATAAACCAAGAACTCCCATATGTTCAAGGTGGGTTTAGAAAGAGCAGAGAAACCAGAGACCAAATTGCCAACGTTCATTGGATCTAAGGGAAAAAAAGGAAATTCCAGAAAAGCATCTTCTTCTGCCTTATTGACTACACTGAAGCCCTTGACTGTGTGGATCACAACAAACTGTAGACAATTCTTAAAGAGATGGGAATACCAGACCACCTAAACTGCCTCTTGAGAAACCTGTTTGCAAATCAAGAAGCAACAGTTAGAACTGGACATGGAATAGCAGACTGGTTCAAAATTGGGAAAGGAGTACATCAAGGCTGTGTATTTTCACCCTGCTTATTTAACTTATATGCAGAGCACATCATGTGAAATGCCAGGCTCAATAAATCACCAGCAGGAATCAAGATTTCCAGGAGAAAATCAATAACCTCAGATTTGCAGATGATACCACCCTTATGGCACATCAAGAGGAATTACAGAGCCTCTCGATGAAAGTGAAAGAGGAGAATGAAGAAGCGAGCTTAAAATTCACCATTCAAAAAACTAAGATGATGCCATCCTGTCCTATCACTTCATGGCAAAAATTGGGAAAAATGGAAACAGTGACAGACTTTATTTTCTTGGGCTCCAAAATCACTGTGAATGGTGACTGCAGCCATGAAATTAAAAGACACTTGCTCCTTGAAAGAAAAGCTGTTACAAATCTAGACAGCAGAGAGATTACTTTGCTGATAGAGGTCCGTATAGTCAAACCTGTGGTTTTTCTGGTAATCATGTACAGATGTGAGAATTGGACTATTAAGAAGGCTGAACACTGAAGAGCTGATGCTTTTGAATGTGATGCTGGAGAAGACTCTTGAGAGTTCCTTGGACAGCAAGGAGTCAAACCAGTCAATCCTAAAGGAAATCAATACTGAATATTCATTGGAAAAGCTGAAGCTGAAACTCCAATACTTTGGCCACCTCAGGCGAAGAGCCAACTCATTGGAAAAGACCCTGATGCTGGGAAATTATTTGTTCTAGCTCTGTGAAAAATACAATTGGTAGCTTGATAGGGATTGCACTGAATCTATAAATTGCTTTGGGTAGTATACTTATTTTCACTATATTGATTCTTATTTTAAAGATCCTAGTCTACAGAGCTGTGAGAGTCTATTCTCAACTGTGAATGCACAGGGGAGCTGTACAATCATCAGGGAAGATTTTTAAAATACTTATACTTAAGCTTCACCTTAGATCCACTGCAAAGGGATATTACAGAATGGACCCCACATGGGAATTACTTTTAAATTTTTCACACTATCATTATGCTGTTCAGACCTTCAGTATCATTTATCTAGACTATTACTTGCCCAAGTAGCCAACCAAGGTACCATCACCATCTTCTTCCTTGTTGCCAAATTAAATGTCCTAAAGTGAACAACTTGTCAAATTTGAACATGCATATAAATCATGTAATGATCCTGTTAAAATAATCATACAATAAAGGCTCTGATTCAGTAAATCTTGGGTGGAACCTGAGATTTTACATTTCTATCTGTATCTCTTTCTTTTTTATATTTTTTTTCAAATTTCCATGCCATTTATATGGTCATGCTACTGTGATCCAAAAATCCATACTTTGAGAATCATGCCCTAATTGTATTAAGAAATGATTGATTAATAGTTACAATAAAATGTTATTATTTACCACTCTCATGTGAACATAATAACATTTTTAATGAAACATTGATAAGTAGCAATACATTCTCACAAGTGTAGGAAGTTATGCACCCCCAAATATATTCATTCACACATGCATATGCATGTGTGCAAATTAGCAAAGTTGTATAGCATTCCTTAAGTATTTGAATTACTGATCATGCTTTGGAACTTTCATAAAGTTATTTTCTACCAATTAACAAATAAAGATGTATTGATTGCCATTACTATATGTTAAGATTTCCAGAGTCAGGAAGAAATTACTAGTACCACTTTTTTATTTTTTTCTTTCTTAAATTTTGCTTAATTTAATTTGACATTTTATATTTAAAAAGTAGAATTTTTCTCCTGTTATTTAGTGAATATCCATGTTAAGTATTATGTTCAAGTAAAGACAGATTTGGTGAGGGCTTGAAACCCTGGAACAGCTCACAGGACAAGCCTGATATATAGTGACAAGTGCTGTCCCCTTACAGATAGGAAAGTTCAGGATCATATATGTTAAGTGTACCAACGGTTGGCAAATAGCACTACAATACTTAATTATTAAAAATTATAATTTATGGTGGATGAGGGAGAAATAGATGGGGAAACAATGGAAACAGTGAGATTTTATTTGGGGGGGACTGCAAAATCACTGCAGATGGTGACTGCAGCCATGAAATTAAAAGATGCTTACTCCTTGGAAGAAAAGTTATGACCAACCTAGACAGCAGAAACATTACTTTGCTAACAAAATTCCGTCTAGTCAAAGCTATGGTTTTTCCAGTAATCAGGTATGGATGTGAGAGTTGGACTATAAAGAAAGCTGAGCACCGAAGAATTGATGCTTTTGAGCTGTAGTGTTGGAGAAGACTCTTGAGAGTCCCTTGGACTGCAAGGAGATCCAACCAGTTCATCCTAAAGGAGATCAGTCCTGGGTGTTCATTGGAAGGACTGATGCTGAAGCTGAAACTCCAATACTTTGGCCATCTGTTACAAAGAACTGACTCATTTGAAAAGACCCTGATGCTGGGAAAGATTGAAGGTGGGAGGAGAAGGGGATGACAGAGCATGAGATGGTTGGGTGGCATCCCTGATTCAATGGACATGAGTTTGAGTAAGCTCTGGGAGTTGGTGATGGGCAGGGAGGCCTGGTGTGCTGCAGTCCATGGGATCACAGAGTTGGACACAATTGAGAGACTGAATTGAACGGATAGTTGGAAGATTAAAGAAATACATGTAACTTAAACTTCATTCTATAATTTTCCTAGCTATCTATTATTGGATTTTTTAAAATCTTCTTATTATGATAGTCTAGAAATTAGCCATTCTGTCTGGAAACTAACACACAACTGGTAGTGTATACTCATTTTAAGTAATAACTAGAAACATACAGACTGGAAGATATTATCCAAGAATTAGTGACAAATATTACTTAATCTTCGTACAATCATTTCCTACTTTAGTATAAGATATTTTCTACCTTTGTGGTTACCCAAAATCCAGAACAAAAAAATATTAATAATTTGGGTGTTCAAACCTTCAGACTCAGACTGCACATCTGCTTTCCCAAGTTTCCAGCTTTCCAACTGCAGATCTTGAGAGTTCTCAGCCTCCATAGTATCCTAAGCCAATTCTTTACAGTAAATTTCATGTGTGTGTATACACGCACGCACAGGCACGCACACATGCACATGTGGGCATGTTCAGTCTTGTCCAACTCTTTGCAACACATGAACTAAAACCCTTCAGGCTCCTCTATCCATGGAATGTTTTCCAGGCAAGAATGCTAGAGTGAGTTGCCATTTCCTCCTCCGGGGATCTTCCCAACCCAGGGATTGAACCCACATCTCTTTCGTCTCCTGCATTGGCAGGCAGATGCTTTACCACTGAGCCACCTGGGAAGCCCATATTACACATATATATTATATATACATATGGTTATACACTTTATTTGTTTTGTTTCTCTGGCGAACCCTAATACACTGAACAATAGGTATAAATTTTTAGTCTTCAAGATGAAAAAGCTCTAGAGATCTGCTGTATAATATTGTGTTTATATCTGACAGCACTGTACACTTAAAAAGTTAAATAGATTTCATGTGTTTTACATCACAATTTTAAAAAGAAAAGAGGATTTATTTAGTTAGGACCAATATATTTTGAATAATA
>SJYF01000784.1:568710-587509 GCA_006410515.1 Procapra przewalskii | reverse complement strand
GGGAGATTAATATATCCTATAGAGGAAACAAGGGTAACTATACCCTAAATATAGTATCATAATCAACAGACAAAAAACTAACAAAAATTCAGGTTATTAGCAGATGGCAATATCCATATATATAAGAAATACAAGCCAAGACAGCTTGAAATATCTACTAATTTCAGATGTCTATGTCTTAAATTGGATGTCCAGTATGATTCACCTTAATTCTGATTGAGTAGCCACATTTCTAAGCCAGCTCCAGAGTCAAAACTACTCTGCCGACAACCTCCAATTTGAAAGCTCTTCTCCTTAAGCATCCCTATCATAGTTGCCTCTTCTCACTTTGCTTCCTGAGCTGCTTTTACTATATTTGCTTTGTAAATTTTATCTCTCACATTCTTACTCTTTTTGTTGTGGTTGTTGTTCTGTGCAATTCTCCTCAAAGTTCTCCATTCCCATTGGCACCTATACATTCCAAAGTCTCTCCTGAGTTTCCAAGTCAGATATCCACATTCCACTGGATTTCTACACACAAATGTCCCACTAGCTTCCCTAACTCAGCAGAACCACAGCTGGATACATTACCCCCTGCCCTGCCCAGACACTCCATTCACTCCCCATGTAACTTCTAGCACCATCAGTGACCATTTGCCCATGCTATCAAGCAGGAAAATCTTGTTTTCTGACTTCTACCCCCCTCAGCTCCCACACACAATCACCTAATCTCCCAACTTCACAAACTTAACATTTCTTTGGTGTGAGCTCCCTCAGAAATTAACGGGTCAACAACAAATTCTTTACTTCTTTATACTGTGACCTGGAGGTATAGTAATATAAACTAATGATGTGCTTACTGCGAGTCAGGCACTCTGAAGGAGTCACAGGCACTATGTCATTTCATCTCTCAAATAGCCCTGCGAGCTATGAACAGTACGGTTATTTCTCTTATGTATGTAAAGAAACCAAAGCTTAGACGTGTTCAGCAATTTGCCTTAAGTCCCCTAAGGAAGTGGAAGGGATAAGATTTAACCTACACATTTCTGACTCTAAAATCTGATCTTTTAAACATGTCATAAAAGTAAAAAATTAGCTTTCATAACAGGAAAATTAAGCATTTAACTTCACAGTTTTTCTAGGAACAAATTTACCACTTCAAAGACTTTTAAAATTCTGGGATAACAGGCACTAAATCTAGCTATGAAGGTGACATGGTGTTCGATTAATTAAATCAGTTATTCTGAAATGTGTTCAGTAGCAGACATCTGAAAATTGTGGTGTTATTTGGGTAATATGCAAAAAAATGATATGTTGAATTCACCAAAAGCCTACACGTTTTTAACAGAAAATAAGGCTATATTTTACATAAATAGCTCCACATTATGTGGAATGTATATGAAACACTTTCAGCTACATGAAATATTTTATCCATCCATTACTACTTGTTTCTTCCTTGTACACGTGTTTTATGACCCAATAACTAAGAACGCTAGCAGCCTACTAATTTTTAAGAACAAACGTGAAGGAGAAATTTTGAAACTGAGAAAAAAAGAGTTTCTTCAGTAGCCCAAGCAAGACATGTGGCCCTGAAGTAAAGAAGTGAGACAGGAAGATCGTAATTTAAAAGATTAAGAGGTGCAACAATAGGATTTGACTGGCTTGGAGGTTGAAGAAGGAATCAAAGATGACTCATCAAGGTTTCTATGTATGACAGATGGAAGGTAGTTTTTTTTGAAGTTGTATACATAAAATCAGAGTAATTCCCATTTATCTAGTTTTTCTTTCCATGGTTTTAGTCAATTTGGTCCAAAAATATTAAATGGAAAATGCCAGAAATGAACCACAGTTAAGCCCCCTCCGTACAAATAAATTTTGTTTCAAGAATGTGTCTATGTGTCCAATTTGCTTGTAAGTCCAACAAAGTTAGCCTAGTCACCCAACTAACACTTGGCTATATAGTACTGTACTGAAATAGGCTTATAATACTTTTCGCACACAAATAATATAGAGGAAACACACACAAAAAATAAAAACATTTTTAATCTTACAATATAGTATCTTGAAAAGTATAGTAGTACGGTACAAGAAGGCTTCGCTGGTGGCTCAGTGGTGAAGAATCCACCTGCAAATGCAGGAGACGCAGGAGACTGATTTGGCCCATGGGTGGGGAAGACCCCCTGGAGCTGGAAACGGCAACCCACTCCAGTATACTTGCCTGGGAAATCTTCTGGACAGAGGAGCCTTGTTGTCTGCAATCCATGGGGTCGCAAAGAATTGGACACGACTGAGCACACAGAACACAGTACAAGAGCTGGCACACAGGGGTGGCACAGGGGTTGGCAGCGGGTGAAGAGGCAAGAAGAGTGCCCGACTGGAGGAGGGAGAGCAGGTGGGAGCTGGTAGAGCTGAAGGATGGTCAGCAATAGGAGACGGAGGGCAGGCTGCAGTTCCACTCATGCCTGACGGTGATGGCACATGTTCCAGTTCCCTGCTGGATTCAATTCTATCCACCCTCTTTAAAAAACAATCCAGCGATGTTTGGGTAGTAGCTCTTTTTTTCATAGATGATATGGTAGCACTGGACTGCACTCTGAACCTCTGTGTACCATTCTATGTTTGGGTCCTGTGCCTCAGAAGCTAAGTGTCTCCTCAAATAAAGAAAACCCCCCTACCATCTGCCATCTCCTGCGTCACGAACCTCTGTTCTTCATTTACTTCTTCTTCTTCTTGTCTCTCTTCGTCCTTTCTCTGGGACTCCAATTCCTGGCGATTCTTAGCAGCACCAGCTACATCACCACTGCTTTTATGCTTGCTCCTCTACATCCTGGGCTTAAAATAAAGACACAGTACTACTGTACAGTACAATAAAGGACACAAAAGCATAACCACTTGTAGAGAAAGCATGCACGTGACAATGTACACCAGACACTTGAACTAACTTATGTGATTGCACACAATAGAACATGTGCATCTTTAAAATGTCACAATTTGAAGCTTCGTATGTAAGGGAAAGTTTCTATGCAGGGGACTTACTGTATTTGTTAAGTATTAAACTGCACAATTTCCCTGGTGGCTCAGACGGTAAAGTGTCTGTCTACAATGCGGGAGACCCGGGTTCGATCCCTGGGTTGGGAAGATCCCTGGAGAAGGAAATGGCAATCCACTCCAGGACTTATTGCCTGGAAAATCCCATGGACAGAGGAGCCTGGTAGGCTACAGTCCATGGGGTCACAAAGAGTCGGACATGACTGAGCGACTTCACTTTTCACTATTTCACTATTCACTAAACTGCACGACATTCTGAGTAGCTGTTCTGAGTAGCATGATGAAATCTTGCACTATCTCCCTACATTTCCCCCAGAATTTGAGTCATCCATTTGTCCAGCGTATCTATATATATACTTGCCCGTTAGCAACACATAGGAAAGAAAGAAAAAACAGTCTATATAGAGTTTGGTACCACCTGAAGTTTCAGGCATACACTGGGGATATCAGAATATTCATATTCCCCATGGATAAGGGGAGACTATAGTATTTATGAAAAGCTCTAAGGCAGTGGAGAGTAATAGGGGTGTGGAGGTGAGAGATAGGAAAAGCTGACCTAAAATGGGGAGCATAAACTAGAAGATAAAAAGCAGACATTACTGGGCTGAGGAAAGCATGGAATCCCTTGTATTACCTTCAAAAAGGCACAGGAAATCATCAGAAAGAGCTCTTTAGTACGGAAATGACATGATTGATGAGAATCATGCAAAATGGTTTTAGCTTCAATGAAGCAAAAAAAATATTTGGAAATTGTACATCTTGATGTCTTGACAAATGCCATAATAAATATTATCATAATGGCACCAAGAAATATTTAAAACAGAAACAGATAAGTCACCCATGTAAGTCACTCATTTAAGAAAATTTTATGTCAGTGTAGCTGAAGTGAAGGTTTATGAATTGAAACTCACACTGACAAGTTAAAAGAGATTTTACATGCGTTACTGAAATAATGGCACATCTTTTGTAATAGTTTATTATTTTAGAGAAGGAAAAAATGTTTTAAAGGAAACTGCCAACATGTCAGAAGCATTCTGAAGCATCTAATATTTAAATCAAAATACTTTCTAATATATACTGCCTCAAGCCACAAAGTAGATCAGCAACTTACAGGACCAGTCAAATTAATCCTGTTTTAATGAAAAGAATTTAGATAAACTAGTAGTCTGGCCTCTGCTCACCATAATAGCAACACCCACAGCATACTTTGATCCTTTGTCAGTTAGGGTCTGTATTGGCATGCTGTGATAACAAAATATCACAGTCTTGGTGGCTTAAACAACAGAAATCTATATTCATATAGTTTTGAAGGCTAGAAGTCCAAGATCGAAGTATCATGAGGTTTGGTTTCTTCTGAGGCCTCCAACCTTGGCTTGCGGATGGCTCCTTTCTTGCTGTGTCTTCACGTGGTATTTCCTTTTTGCACATGCATACCTAATGTCTCTGTGTGTCCAAGTTTCCTTTTCTTAAAAGGACACCCGTGAGATTGTATTAGAGCTCAAACTGAGAGCTCTATTTAGAGGTCTTACCTGCAAATACAGTCACATTCTGAGGTTCTAAAGATCAGTGTTTCAACATATAAATTTGGAAAGGCAGGTATAAATTCATCCCATGAAAGAGTCTTTAGGTGCAAACAACTAAAATCAAGCCAAATTTAAGTTTAAAAAAAAATTATTGGAAATGTTGCCCACAGAATCTAAGGAATCTGGCAATCTTAGGATACCCAGAATTTTGGGAAACCTGGAGAATTCAGGTTAGGAAAACTAAAAGAGCAAGAGATAATAGCAAAGGATGCAATTAAAGTATAGAGCAGATGCTGCCACCAGCCTATCACCACTGGATTTGTAATAAAATGTATTCTAATGCTCTGAAGGACTCCAGAACTATTTCTGAGTCTTGTCTCATTTCTTTGAGATTAAAAGGTTAGGCATGGTGGAGAGGTGGCAGGAAGAATCTGTTGGTCAAATCCTAAATTATGTAACTGGTAGAATCTGGTTCTGTGGGATAAGAGAAAAGGAGAAACTTGCCCCTTTAGTTTCTAAAGTGGGAATTTTAACATAATGGATAATCTCTCTCTCTCTCTCTCTCTCTCACACACACACACACACACACACACACACACACACAGCACCAAGGACCTTTGGTTTTGTTTGTTGGGGATCTTGAGTCTTTATTCTTTTCTCTTTCCCTTCCTGATGAGCAAGAAGAGGTTATATCATCAGGCAAGGGTATGTCTAAGGATCAAGGCAGTAACTCTCTTCATTCCTCCTTCTGCAGTTTCAAAAGAGTGGAGTTGCTGAGATCAGGGTGTGTGCAGCATCTAGGTGGTCCTGGCTCCTTAATCGTGATGCGCCTCTGGTCCCTTTAATCTTACCTGAGCTGGTTCTGTTGCTGCTTCTCCTTTGATTAGCAGTTGTTCTACCCTTCAGGCTTCTCTAAGGCTTCCCTGGTGGCTCAGAGGCCAAAGTGTCTGCCTGCAATGTGGGAGACCTGGGTTCGATCCCTGGGTCAGGAAGATCCCCTGGAGAAGGAAATGGCAACCCACTCCAGTATTCTTGCCTGGAGAATCCCATGGACGGAGGAGCCTGGTGGGCTACAGTCCACGGAGTCACAAAAGAGCCGGACAAGTCTGAGCAAGCTACTTAACTTTAGGCTTCTCTGGTGACCCAGATGGTAACGAATCTGCCTGAAATGCAGAAGACTCAGGTTTCATTCCTGGGTCTGGAAGATTCCTTGCAGAAGAGTATGGCAACTCACTCCAGCATTTTTGCCCAGGTAATCCCATGGACACAGGAGCCTGGCAGACTACAGTCCACAGGGTCACAAAGAGTCGGACGTGATTGAGTGACTTTCACTTCTTCCACCCTTTGGAACTTGAAGACAGTCATAGAGGCTGGAGTCATGCCCACAAGGATTGGCAGACAAAAAGGCCTTCATGCCCAGGCGTCCCAATAGGGCCCTACTCAGCATTACCAGGTCAGGAAGATCCCCTGGAGAAGGAAATGGCAACCCATTCCAGTACTCTTGCCTGGAAAAATCCCATGGACAGAGGAGCTTGGCAGCCTACAGTCCATGGGGTTGCAAAGAGTAGGACAGAACTTAGCGACTAAACAATTTTGATTTGTATAAATATTAATAGGTCCCATTTATTCATCTACTTTTGTATTATCAGTGATATGTATTTAGACTTTGAAGTGGAAGCTGTGTGACTGAGATTGGGACTTGAACCCATGGTCTTTTAGTTGAAATCACTCATCTGGTTTCAGAACATAATGAAGCTCAGACGTCCTATTTCAGAAAGAGTTCAGTGACAGACAAAGAGATAGGTAAAAAGTGGATTTACCTAGAGAGAAGTACATTTCACAGGAGTGCAGCAGTAGGCCATATCAGAAAGAGTGGCTCCAAAACACGGCATGGTTAGTTTTTTATGGGCTGGGTCATTTCATAGGCAAATGGGTGGGAGGATTATTCCACTACTGGGGAGAAAAGCATTCGCTGCTCGGCCGCATGGGACGCTTAGCAGCCCTATGGACTGTAACCTGCTAGGCTCCTCAGTCCATGGATTTTCCCGGGCAGTACTGGAGTGGATTGCCATTTCCTTCTCCAGGGGATCTTCCAGACCCAGGGATTGAACCCAGGTCTTCTGCATCGCTGGCAGACTAATCTTTACCATTTGAGCCACCAGGGAAGCCCATTTGTTAGAAGGAGAAGGGATTTCCCGGAATCGGGCCAACACCCACTTTTGGTCTTTGATGGATTTAGCAAGCTGATTTGTTACCATTGAGTTAGCCACCATCTTGGACCTATTGGGTTCTAATCAGTTTCTGGCACAAGTCCTCCAGCTATGGCATTCTTTTAAAGTTTGTGGCCTGCCTCCTCCTGCCCCCATTTGAAGTTTAACTGCTAAAGTTGGAATTTCTAGCTCGGCCTTTATCAGAATCCTGAATATGTTTCTTCTTTTCTGTGCTTCACTTTAAAATGCTAACAGTAGCAACTTCTATCTCAATGTCACTGTGAAAACCAAATGAAACAGTGTGTATACTCTGCCAACTAGTTTCCGGATTCAGTTCAGTTCATTTCAGTCACTCAGTCGTATCCATCTCTTTGCGACCCCCAAGGACTGAGCACACCAGGCTTCCCTGTCTTTCACCAACTCCTAGAGCTTGCTCAAATTCATGTCCATCGACTCTGTCACTGTTTCTGGATTACCAAGCATTTAAATGGTATCTGGTCCCATCACTTTATGGCAAATAGATGGGGAATAGTGGCAGACTTTATTCTGAGGGGCTCCAAAATCACTGCAGATGGTGACTGCAGCCCTGAAATTAAAACACACTTACTCCTTGGAAGAAAAGCTATGACAAACCTAGACAGCACATTAAAAAAGCAGAGACATTACTTTGCCAACAAAGGTCCATCTAGTCAAAGATAGAATTTTTTCCAGTAGTCATATATGGATGTGAGAGTTGGACTATAAAGAAAGCTGAGTACTGAGGCATTGATGCTTTTGACCTGTGGTGTTGGAGAAGACTCTTGAGAGTCCCTTGGACTGCAAGGAGATCCAACCAGTCCATCCTAAAGGAAATTAGTCCTGAATATTCATTGAAAGGGCTGATGTTGAAGCTGAAACTCCAATACTTTGGCCACCTGATATGAAGAACTGACCCATCTGAAAAGACCCAAATGCTGCGAAAGACTGAAGGCAGGAGAAGGGGACAACAGAGGATGAGATAGTTGGATGGTATCACTGACTCAATGGACATGAGTTTGAGTAAACAATGGGAGTTGGTGATGGACAGGGAGGCCTGGCAGTCCTGCTGCAGTCCATGGGGTCCCAAAGAGTCAGACACGGCTGAGCGACTGAACTGAACTGAAGCATTTAAAGAAAGTTGTTGATATGTGCCCTCTACCTCAAACTAGGTTTGGTAACCTCTCATTACAAAGATTTTAGGAATCATCTAGGCCCTCTCCTAAAGCCTGAAATCGATAAACCTAATACACCAAAGGAGTTCACCGTTAGGCACTCCTCAAATAAAAGGAAACTTTCTCCATTTCTTCATAAACCTCCACAATAATCTGAGTGCACGCCGCACTCGCCAGTAAGCTGGCCCTGCTCCACCTGGGAACGAGAAGGTTAACTCCGTACCCTGGCCCTCCAACCAGCCTTGAGTCGCTTTTGATGCTCGCTCGGTAGTCATCCAGAATGGAGATAATACAGATGACTGCTAATCCAGCCGGCAAGAGCCTCCACCCGAGACGAAGATGGGCAAAAGTCGCACATCATCAGCGAAACAGACTGTGTAGGGACAACACAAACGCAGTGGAGTCCAATCTGTTCCCCCCAACTACCACCGAGCCTGTGGCAATCTAGTAAAAGCCAGGCGGCTGGGCGACATCACGTATATAACACGCAGTCATTTTCCCACGTCTCGTCTCCGCCCCCTCCTGGCCCGCCGCTGCCTAAACGCAGGCGCAGATTCGCTTCCGGGTTCCGCTCCTCACTACCCACAATGCTCTGCAGCACCAACCTGTCGCAAAGGCCGCATTCCGGCGGCGCGTGAGCGAGTAGCTTTACGTGCGGTGCGGCGGCAACGGCGGCGCGCGTCTTCCTCCTCTTCCTACGGCGGGGCCAGAGTCCCTGACGGCGTTCAGCTGCGCTTCATTCTGGCCGGCGCGACCTGTCTCCGCAATGCCCCCCAAGAAACAGGCTCAGGCCGGGGGCAGCAAAAAGGCGGAGCAGAAAAAGAAGGAGAAGATTATCGAAGTGAGTACCTAGTCCCCTCCCCCACTCACGCCGCGAGTTCTCAGGAAAGCAGTCTCCCTGTTCCCCGCTTCCAGACTACTCCTGTTCGCATCTTCCGGGCCCACGTGCCCCTTGCTTTGGCTCTGTGTGCCCACAGCCCCTTCTCCAGCCTCCTGCTGACGCTCGCTGCCTCTCATCGCTGTAGTGACGCCGCGGGCTCCCCCGCACTCAGCCTTTGCTTCTCCGCCCCACACAGCCGCCTTCACTGACTCCCGGGCGAAACGACCCCTACCCCCACCCCAGTGCCCTCACAGGGTTGTGTCCTCTAGTCACCGAAACTGAAGACGTTTCTAGGCTTGTGTTAGAAAAATGACGCTGAACTGTCTGGGACCACACTTTTTCTGGAAGGTCGACTTATTACGAGCCTTTGTGTTAAGTGTTTCTTTACCCATCACCTGGGAGTAGTGGTTACTTCTTTCAAGCCAACAGATTACTTCTTCATGACATTTTTCGATCCACCTCTATAAACTGTTTCAGGTCACATGAAGAGAGATTTCTTTCATATTGTATCACACCGTCTTGTACATGACGCTTGTCACATAGGTTCTGGATTAAATTAAATCGAAAGACGTTTTAAGGGAGATGAGGTTTCTTGTCACTAGCTGTGTTGTGTTGTATCTGAATTTGTTATGTATTTATGCAAATTCATTTAGTTCACTGATTCTGTTGCCTTTTAATGGCAGAGCTACGCTGTTGACGTTCTTAAATGTTTTATATTTGTAGTCCAACGACTCTTATCAGTGAATTTCCTTAAGAGAGTGAACGGTGTTTGAGATAACATAAACGTATCGTGTGGACTTCTCTGGTGACTCAGTGGTAAAGAACCCGCCTGCCAATGCAGAAGACGCGGATTCAGTCCCTGCCTCAGGAAGATCCCCTGGAGAAGGAAATGGCAACCCACTCCAGTATTCTTGCCTGGGAAATCCCATGGGCAGAGGGCTGGAGGGCTACAGTCCATGGGGTCGCAAGAGTCCGACGTGACTTAGCTACTAAACAAGGTATTCCTTCCCCGAATTCCTGCTATTAATCACTCTCATAATAAACAGTTCCTCGTGTGCATTAGAAATAGTTGGAAAAGCCATGACCATTTTCCTACATGAGATATATCTGAATAATTAATGGAGAGCCGTTTCTGGAATAGCTAACTTTTCATTAGGAACACGAAAAACATGTTGGATGTTTTGAAATGAGATATTTATTTGTAGTGATTATTTTAATATTCAGTATTTATAGCCTTGAAAAATAATAGCAGTGAAAGCCCTCAGGATTTCATTGTATAAACCTAATCAGAACTTGTGTTTGTCAAAACACACAATTTTTAGTGTGTTGATTGGATTTTAACTAACATGCTTATTTAGAATTCTAGTAGCTTTGGCCAGGTTCCAGCTCTGAAGCAGAACATATATTCTTACCGCCAATTTGTGCTGTTTAAGAACTGTCTTGACGTAGCATAGCTAGCGATTTGAAAACAGTCATTGTCACCTTCACATCTGAGTCTGCTGTACCTTTTTGAACAATCTGGACTCTGGACACTTGGTAAATCTCTGGGGATGGTTACCTGGTGGTATTTGGTGCTGTGTAAACCAAGGGCATTTTAGGGATGGCATTTCACTTGTTGGCTTCCTTTACTGAGGTTGAATTAACACATTGAACCATGATGCAAAGTAAAACTCACATATAGACATGGAATTAAATATTACATGACAGTTTAAGTATACTTTATGCATTACTGAGTTTTATCTGTGTACAGTCTTTATTTTTAAATACATATTTAATTTTGTTTTAAGCAGTTGTATTTGAAAATTATAGTATTCCCATAACCAAAAATGATAGCTATGGATTTATTCATCTTGTAACAAGGTTATTTTTAAGGTAAAGAGAAGAGGACTTCAGTTTCATTAATGAAGATTTCACCAAAGAAAAATGGAAAATAGCTGTATTCTTTAGCCAAAAATATTAGAATAGTGGAATTAAGCCTTTCTGCCCACATTTAATATATGATGAGTGATTTTTTAAAAATAGTAAATTTTTTTTAAATGGTAGTGTGCTGCTTATATTTTTACTACCACCAGAGAGGAACCACAGTATTGTAAATTGTAGGTTTAAGTTTTCTCATTTTTTTGCGAAACTAGATTTGTAGAGAATACTATGTTATTCAGCCTGGTTAGGGAACAGTATATTCCATTTCATCCAGAAAAGCACTTCTTTCATTTTTTTGTACAATTTGCATAATTTGAATACTGTTAATAGAAAGGCTTTTTATTACCAAAGCCTTTAAAAGTTAAGATGAAGTAATATATATATGTTACTGCTAAGTTGCTTCAGTCGTGTCCGACTCTGTACAACCCCGTAGACGGCAGCCCACCAGCCTCCCCCGTCCCTGGGATTCTCCAGGCAAGAACACTGGAGTGGGTTGCCATTTCCTTCTCCAATGCATGAAAGTGAAAAGTGAAAGTGAAGTCGCTCAGTCGTGTTCGACTCTTCGAGACCCCATGGACTGCAGCCTACCAGGCTCCTCCGCTCATGGGATTTTCCAGGCAAGAGCACTGGAGTGGGTTGCCATTGCCCTCTCCAAATATATTTTAATTCTACACATTTTCAATTTAATTTTTATATACAACTTCTAAAGTTTACTACTTTCCATGGACAGTTATTACAAAATATTGACTATATCCCCCATGTTGTACTTGAGCTTATCTCACACAATATTTTGTACCTCACACTCCTCCACCCCTATATTGTCCCCCCATAACCGCTTGTCTGCTTTTTTTATAGTCTTTGTTTGTTTTGTACTTTTAGAGTCCATGTATAAGTGATTTGTCTTTCTCTGTCTTATTTCACTTAGTATAATATTCTTCAGGTCCACTCATGTTGCTACAAATGGCAACAATTTATTCTTTTGTATGGCTGAGGTATATTCCACAGTATATACACCACACCTTCCTTATCTGTTCATCTGTGATGGACATATAGGTTGCTTCCACACCTTGGCAATTGTAAACAATGCTGCTGTGAACACTGGGTTGCATGTATCTTTTCAAATTAGTGGTTTGGTTTGGTTTTTTCCTAGGTGTATACCCAGGAGAGGAATTGCTGAGTCATATAGTCTGTTTTTAGTGACAGTAAAGTATACTTTGCAACAAATTTACAGTGAACATGTGGCAGTTGAAATCTGGTTCATACTGATAATTGGTTATTACCATAATTTTTGTGGAAGAGGTATTGTCAATATTTGACACATGAAAGGTTAATAACATTTCAGAGTCTGGTTAATTTTGGAAAGTTTATAGGCATATGACCAGAAATTTCTAAATTCACCAAAAACTGATAGTTAAGTAGAACATATACTTTTAAGCAGCAGTTTTGAAGAGATTTTAAAATAAGTGGTTGCACTACCCACCTGTCCCCTCTTCTATACCTCTGTTGCTTCCACTGCCACCGTCTTAGACACCCACTGTAGAATTGCAGCATACATAGGTTTTGAGAACTTTAAGAAGTAAAAAGAGGCATAAGAGGCAGCATAATTTAATGAAAGAAGCACCAGCTGGAGGCCAAATAGATCTGGGTTTGAGTCCCATATTTTGCATTAAAATTTCAAACTAGTTTAGACAAGTTACCTGACCTATCTAAACCACAATGTCTCATTAGCAAAATAGAGCTAATTCCTATCATTCCAGAACTGTGGGTTAAATGAGATGACATGTAAAGTACCTGACATATGTTCAGTTAATAACAGCTGTTGTTAATTTATTACTATTAAAAAGAACTAGTTAGGGAAATTAATCAGACTGACCTGCACTGTTTATAGTGCTTACTTTCTGTCATGTAAAATATTTAACTTATAGTGCCTGCATTTTTTTTCTTTCCCTGTTTAAACTCTGCAAAATTTCATGAATTCATTTGCATTTATGAGTATTTGCTTCCCTGGTGGCTCAGACAGTAAAGAATCAGCTTGCAGTGCAGGAGACCTGGGTTTGATCCCTGGGTTTGGAAGATCTCCTGAAGAAGGGAGTGGCTATCCACTCCAGTATTCTGGCCTGGAGAATTCCATGGACAGAGGACCCTGGTTAGCTAACAGTTCCTGGGATCACAAAGAGTCAGACAGGACTGAGTGATTTTCGCTTTCTTTATGAAATGAGTATATCAGAAAGGGTTATGGTTCTGTTAAGCATTCATACAGTTGTCTCAAATGGCATATACTATTTGCTTTTTTTGGCTAAAATTTAATAAACTGAAATCAGCTTTGGGAAATGGAAGGTTTGTTAATGGAAAGGGGGAGATAATCTGGGTTAGGGCAGGCAAATAAAGGATGTCCAGCTAAGGCTTTGTAGCAGCAAAGAAGTAGTAATTGAGACTTAGAGGGACAGGATCCAGGTGTGTAAAGGATGGAGAAAGAAATGATTCTTGTTGCCAGTGAAAAACTTCAGCTAATGTCAACTGTTTATTACTTGAAGCTGGATTAACCAGAAGCAGCATAGATGGACAAAAAAAATATACTAAGAGTGCATGTGGGGATGAAACTGAGGTAGAACAGTGCTGGCCTTTGTTCACACTGGTGAACAAAAGGAGGACTCCAGTTATCTTTGAGCACTCTTTATTATTGACCTGCCCTCACACCCTCTTCCTTTTTTCAAATATCTTAATTTAAGATGTAGAGGCTGGTCTGTAAAAGAAGTAGGATTACTTAAGGGTAAGAAGAAGAGGGAGAAAGTGTCAGTTTTAAGTCAGGTTTGGAGTTCACTAAATGTTAAGGCTTTTGAAGCCTCTGGGAGCCATCCTTTTAGAATTACTGCCTGATCTCTAAACTCCTTTGTATTTTATTTCCCATGCCTGAAACACACACTGTTCTTCCTTATCACCTTACCTTTGGAACCTTATTAATCTAATGAGAACCACTATTTCCCTAGAGTTGAGTGTAACCTCTAGTCTTCCCATCTACTGTCCCTTGACCCTTAAATCCAGGTTAATCTTGAGATAAGGGTCTCTCCTATATTCAAGAAGGGAGAGGGAGGCTTTTAAGTATTCCAAATTGCAAACTATCCTGATTTCAAGAGGTACTGTTGGTGTATCAGATCCACAGTGTAATATTCAGAAAACTTTGTGTACCAACCGACCCTGTAACTTACCTAGTTTCTCTGGGAAGTAGTTTTTCATGGAAAGAACAAGAACTTGCTTAGATTCAAATAATACCTGAACCAGACACAGATCTCAGTGTTTGGTGGAAAGAAAGGAAGAGAAGCAAGGCATTACAAGTGATAAATTTTACACAGCTCCTTTAATTCCCTCACTGAAGTAAGTAAGATTAACCTTTTTGCATTTGGAGAAAGAGAAACAGGTTAAATAACTTGCCCAAGGTTATTATTAAGGCAGCAAGTGGCAGAGTTAGAATTTTGGTTCACGAGTCCTTCCTGTTAACCACTGTGCTCCACCTCCTTGTAATAAGTTTTGACTTACACTGCAGTCCTGAGATGCTAGTAAGTTGTGACCCACTCTACAAATAAGAAAAGTGGCAAAGAAGGTAATTTGTCCAGTTCTGTTTGGTACTGGAGCTTAAGCACTCTAACTCCAGAGCTTACACTCTATAAATCATTACATTATACAGTTCAGTTCAGTTCAGTCGCTCAGTCGTGTCCGACTCTTTGCGACCCCATGAATCGCAGCACGCCAGGCCTCCTTGTCCATCACCAACTCCCAGAGTTCACTCAGACTCAGGGCCATCGAGTCAGTGATGCCATCCAGCCATCTCATCCTCTGTCGTCCCTTTCTCCTCCTGACCCCAATCCCTCCCAGCATCAGAGTCTTTTCCAATGAGTCAACTCTTTCCATGAGGTGGCCAAAGTACTGGAGTTTCATCTTTAGCATCATTCCTTCCAAAGAAATCCCAGGGTTGATCTCCTTCAGAATGGACTGGTTGGATCTCCTTGCAGTCCAAGGGACTCTCAAGAGTCTTCTCCAACACCACAGTTCAGAAGCATCAATTCTTCAGCCCTCAGCCTTCTTCACAGTCCCAACTCTCACATCCATAAATGACCACTGGAAAAACCATAGCCTTGACTAGACAGACCTTAGTCAGCAAAGTAATGCCTGCCCCTTATTACCAGTGTTACTTCAAAAGGATTGAGTTTCAATAATCACATTTACAGAATGAGATAATATGATCTTTAAGAGGATTCAATAAAGTTATATATTTGGGAGTTTATATTTAGTGAATGCTAGATGTAAATAAGTGTCCTTTATCTCTGGAAAAAACAATAATTTCCAAGTTCTAATTAGAAACTTTCAAAATACAACTCATTCATTATCTCTTTATACTGGTTAATTATGTGCTAATGCAGTGTAATTAAACCTGGAAAACTGTTTTTCTTCTGGGATCTGGAGCCTATACACCTCTACCAGAAGCTTTTGTCGTGAGTACTTACTTTCTAGCTGGCCAGCACCCCTTAGAGAACTTTTTTCTTTCCTAAATCTTCATATATCAGTACCTATCTTTCTACTTGCCCTTGCTTAATTCTTAGTTTGCTTCTCCTCTGTATTAATACAGAAAGAATGAACTGAACCCCAGACAGGCTCGTCTCTGGCGAGACATGTGTAGATGGTGTTGCACTTTCATGCTAGTAATACTTTAATCTGAGGTTTTCCGTCCCTTCATGAGACATCGTTTTTTTGTAAAAGGAAAGTACTTTATGGCATTTCACACCTGGTTGCTGTATGCAGTCGTCATCTCCGTCACTTTACCGTTAACCATTTTTTTCTTCTAATTGGATTGTGTATAAAGGAAGCCAACCATATTTTTAAAAAACAGAGAATATCAGCTTGTATATGACACATACTATCTTTTTTTATATGCATAGGCTGTAGGAAATTCATGTAGAATTTTGTGACATAATGCAATATTAAAGCATAGGCATTTAAGTAGGGAAACTGAAGTTTTGCTATATGGATGGATAAAGATGAGATGAACAAAGAGCTGTTTCCCAATGAGGTATAATCATTTAGAACTAAAATCCTCTTGAACTTTGTGATCTTGAGAGCATTGAAAGATATGTTTTTATTAATTTTTTCCACTTCCAGTTTGTTCGCGTACGTATGTAAGTATTCTCTACCTATAATAACTTTCTTCTCAGTAACCTTAGAAATAATATCTAGAATAAAGGCTTTAAAATAGCCACTTAATTTATTTCAGATTGAATGCCTCTCAAAAGATCTCAGGTGAATTTAAGACCTTTTTGCCTATTTCTTCCTTTTGGAAACTCACTTATAAACAAGAGTATGAAAGGAGACATCCATAATTTTGAAACTCAGCATACGAAAACTGATAGTGGAAGGATGATGAATTGGTTAACTGATCTTGTAGAACAGAGCAGTTGGGCCTGAGTGCCCACCTAGGAATGTGCCATTGAGAAGTAAGTGGATTTGCTCTGCAAAATTTTGCAGAAACTCAACCATGGCATGTACTAGGTAATGCAGAAGGCAAGTGATTGAAAATTGAGGGTTTAAAGTACAGAAGTAGCTGATAGTTTTTATTTATTACCCCTGCAAGAAAGAGGGTGGAGGTTATAAATCAGGCCTCTCTGCTTCTGTAACTAGGCACAAATAATGTGGGAGGCATGGTTAAAATGTGAGCCTGAAAAAAGCCACTAAGGTGTCTTATGTAGTAAACTAAGAGACACCTTCTCCTACCTGTTCTCTTTTCCAGTCCTCTAGCCAGGCTTGTTGCTGTCCTCGCTGAAAGATCCTTCTCAAGAGAAAGAGAAAAGACAGGAAAAAAGACTTTGAGATACCAGTGTTTGGTGGTTTCCTGATAGGCTTTTCATCTTGGGGCGAAGCTCACTCAGTCTAGCCTCCTGTGTTACTTTCCTAGGGTTCTCATACAAATTACCACAAATTGGGTGACTTGAAAAAACAGAAATTTATTCTCTCACAGATATGGAGGCTAGAAATCTGAAATCTGGTACAGGCAGGACAGTGCTCCCTCTGAAGACTCTAGGGAAGAATCTCCCCTTGCCTTTTCCTAATTTCTGGTGGCTTCCAGCTGTCTTTGGCATTCCTTGGCCTGGAAGCTGTATTACGGTAATCTCTCTGCCTCTTTCTGCACATTGCCTTCTCTCTAAACCTGTTTACCCTTTTCTTCTCTTATAAAGATACTAGTCATTGGATATGTAATCCAGTGTGTCTTTGTCTTAATTTATTATAGCTACAAAGACTTTTTCCCAAATAAAGTCACATTCTGAATTCTGGGTAGACATGAATCTGGGGGGACACTCTTCATCCTACCACAGCGTAAGTAGTCAGAGACTGTCATTTAATGCACATAACGCTCATTCCACAAGTGATAGCTGCTGTTGTATTAATAGCTTTCCCAAGTACTATTTGATGATATTCCAAATTTAAAGTGTTGCTTTTTAGTTAGGAATACTTCAATTTTAATATTTCCATTTTAGCAACAGCTAGTAATGCATGCATTTTAAATTTGAATTCTTTAATTGTTTAGAGAGGATAGTTCTATTACCCACGAAACCAATTCAGAACTTAATGTATCTGCTTATTCAGTATTCCCCAAAATGTGTTAGCAGTAAGTTCATAATCCCTCATTTTTTGCTGAGAAAAATGCTTTCTGAGGTAAAGTAAGATTCAGAAGATTTAGGATGCCTGCCTACCCTCTGGGTAAAGGTTTTCAGATATCCTGTGCTTAAGAATTAGAAACCCTGTTGAATAAGCATTTTCCTACTTATTTGAAAATGAGGTTACTCAGTCGTGTCCAACTCTTTGCGACCCCGTGGACTGTAGCCTACCAAGCTCCTCCATCCATGGGATTCTCCAGGCAAGAATACTGGAGTGGGTTGCCATTTCCTTCTCCAGGGGATCTTCCCCACCCAGGGATCGAACCCGGGTTTCCCACATTGGAGGCAGACACTTTAACCTCGGAGCCGCCAGTTGAACTAATTATCCTGCTGTAATAACTCTGCATATCCTGTAATACTGATATTCTAAAGCAATTCAGGAAAAGCATCATAGACTAACAAGTTTAATGGTGATAGTTATAAGTATGTATTGAATCCTAATGTATCGTGAATATAAATTGCTAACATATTTCAATATGTTTCTCATTTAGGATAAAACTTTTGGCCTGAAGAATAAGAAAGGCGCAAAGCAACAGAAGTTTATCAAGGCTGTTACTCATCAAGTTAAATTTGGTCAACAGAATCCACGTCAGGTAAGTAACTTAAATTTCTGCATTTTCTTCATATGGATGTAATACAACATTGTTGCAGATAAAAGTGCTATAATTGTGTTTCAAAACAGATTTGAAGTTTACTCTGTAAACTTACCTGCTTCTTGTCTTGGTTACTCAGCAATCAATATCTTCTAGATATTCTTTCAAACCATTTTTATATAGCTCTCATTTATTCTAATGGCTGCATACTGTTCTATGATGTGGATGTACTATATCCATCTTTTTACTCTTTATAAGTAATCACTTTGTTTCCAGCTTTCTGACTTTAAGAACAGTTCTACAAGAAATTCTGTTGTACTGGTGTTTTTACTTGCATTTGTATATTTTATTTATGTAGCATAAATTGTCTGGTGACACATTTGTAAATAAAGGAAAATGAACTTCTAATTTTAAAAAGTTTGCCTGATCATTCTTGGTAGAGATTGTAATACTTCACATTTTCATTTGTAGTGCATGAGTTATATGTACTAAAGCTCTTTTTAATGTTTTTCAATCTGATTAAGTATAAAGTGATACCTCATTTTACTTTTCCTTATTCCTAGTGAGTTTGAAAATTTTCTTAAGCTTTTTGACTGTTTGAGTCTGTACTTCTTTGACTTTTTTATTCAAATCCTTTGCTTTTTTGGTTTTTTGTCTTTTCATTGGCAGCATGTGAGAGAGATATAGATAATTTGTGATGTTTCTGTTACATTTTGCTGTGCAACAGTTTTTAGTTTTTGTACTGTCAGATATGT
>SJYF01000784.1:513104-524583 GCA_006410515.1 Procapra przewalskii | reverse complement strand
GTTATGTAGTACATTTATAATTATAGTAGGAAGGGAATATAATTACAGAGACCCTTGACTTCCAGATTTTTTTCTTTTTGTGTGTGTTTCAAAAAATAAATAAATAAAAGTAATTGACAAAATACATACATTATATTTACCATTTTTAAGTGTTCTGTAGTGTTAAGTACGTTCACATTATTTTGCAACAGATAATATAAGTGTGTTAATACAGTATGTGTATGTGTGATGATTTTGCTTAGCATAATGTTCTCCAGGTCCATTAATGTTGTAGCATGGGACAGAATTTCTTGAATATATACCCAGAAGTGGCATTGCTTCTCAGTTCAGTCGATCAGTTCAGTCACTCAGTTGTGTCCAAACCTTTGCGAGCCCATGAACTGAAGCAAGCCAGGCCTCCCTGTCCATCACCAATTCCCGGAGTTTACCCAAACTCATGTCCATGGAGTCAGTGATGCCATTCAACCACTTCATCCTCTGTCGTCCTACCCCTAATCCCTCCCAGCATCAGGAGGGAGGGATTTTTCCAATGAGTCAACTCTTCACATGAGGTGCCCAAAGTATTGGAGTTCCAGCTTCAACATCAGTCCTTCCAATGAATATTCAGGACTGATTTCCTTTAGGATGGACTGGTTGGATCTCCTTGCAGTCCAAGGGACTCTCAAGAGTCTTCTTCAACAACACAGTTCAAAAGGATGAATTCTTCAGCACTCAGCTTTCTTTACAGTCCAACTCTCACATCCATACATGACTATTGGAAAAACGGTAGCTTTGACTAGGCGGACCTTCGCTGGCAAAGTAATGTCTTTGCTTTTTAATATGCTACTATCTGCTGCTGCTGCTGCTGCTAAGTCGCTTCAGTTGTGTCTGACTCTGTGCGATCCCATAGACAGCAACCCACCAGGTTCCCATCTCTGGGATTCTCCAGGCAAGAGTACTGGAGTGAGTTGCCATTTCCTTCTCCAGTGCACGGAAGTGAAAAGTGAAAGTGAAGTCACTCAGTCATGTCCGACTCTTCGCGACCCCATGGACAGAGGAGCCTAACAGGCTCCTCCTTCCATGCTATTTCCCAGGCAAGAGTACTGAAGTGGGTTGCCATTGCCTTCTCCATCATTTACAAGCTGGTGAAATGTAATTTATATCTGAGGGCAGGACATGAAAATATACTATCTAGGTTGGTCATAACTTTTCTTCCAAGGAGTAAGTGTCTTTTAATTTCATGACTACAGTCATCATCTGCAGTGATTTTGGAGCCCCCAAAATAAAGTCTCTCACTGTTTCCATTGTTTCCCCAACTATTTGCCATGAATGATGGGACCAGCTGTCATGACCTTAGTTTTCTGAATGTTGAGTTTTAAGTCAACTTTTTCACTCTCCTTTCACTTTCATCAACAGGCTGTTTGGTTCCTCTTCACTTTCTGCCATTAGGGTGATGTCATCTGTGTATCTGAGGTTATGATATTTCTCCTGGCAATCTTGATTCTAGCTTTGCTTCATCCAGCCTGGTATTTCACATAATGTACTCTGCATTGAAGTTTAATAAGCAGGGTGACAATACACAGCCTTGACATACTCCTTTCCCAATTTGGAACCAATCTGTTGTTCCATGTCTAGATCTGACTGCTGCTTCTTGACCTGCATACAGATGTCCCAGGAGTCAGGTCAGATGGTCTGATATTCCCATCTCTTGAAGAATTTTCCACAGTCTGTTTTGATCCACACAGCCAAAGGCTTTAACATAGTCGATAGAGCATTGCTTAATCATATAGCAATTCTGTTTGTTATATTCTGTTCTTTTGATAGTGGTCATGCTAATGGGTGTGAGGTGATATAGTGGTTTTGATTTATATTTCTCTTATGATCATCTGTATATCTTCTATGGAGAATTGTCTTTTCAAGTTCTTTGCCCACTGTTTAGTCAAATTATCTGTTTTTTCTTATTGAGTTAGTTACAGAAGTTCCTTATATATTCTGAATATTAGCCTTTTTTCAGATGTGAGATTTACAAATATTTTCTCCCATTCTGTTAGTTGCCTTTTCCCTCTGTTGATTGTTTCCTTTGATGTACAGAATTTTTTAAGTTTGATATAGTCTGTTTTGTCTATTTTTGCTTTTGTTGTCTGGTCTTTTGATGTTTATCTGAAAAATTACTGCCAAGTCTAACATCCTAAAACTTTTCCCTTACCTTTCTCCTAGGAGTTGCAGTTTTAGGCCTATGGTTTAGGTCTTTCATCCATTTTGAGTTTATTTTTAATATGGTATATAGTAAGTTTCCAAATTCACTTTTGGCATGTGGACATCCAGTTTTCCCAACACTATTTATGAAGAAACTATTCTCTTCCTTTTGTGTAATCTTGTACAGATTCTTTGGCCATATATGCAAGGGCTTATTTCGGGACTGTCTATTGTGATCCTTTGGCTTATATAACCTGTCTTTATTTCTGTACCACACCATCTTGATTGGTCATCTCATGTATTCTTCATAACAACCATGTGAGCCAGGTACTATTATCCCCATGTTCTATAAAAGGTAATTGAGTTCTAGAGAGGTTAAGAAAATGCCCCAAGGTCAAATAGCCAGTAAGTGTCAGAAGCAGAATGAAATCTCAGTCAGTTTTAAGGGTATTATTTTATGAATAGTTCTTTGTTCTTAACCTTAGCTAATATACTGTGGGGCTATTGTGATCACCAGTCGACATTACTGTGATTTAATTAGAAGAATATCTGAGTCTATTTGACTACTCACTACTGGGCAATGGATTTGCAAGATGAATTAATTGGGCCAAGGCACAGTAGAGCCATTCAGAATGAATACTGAACCCTGGGACCCAAATGATCATGCAGCAATACCAGTGAACTCCTAAAGCAAAAGCATGGCTATTTAATAAATCTATCTGTCCCATTCCTAGATCTATTCATTCATTCCTTCTCCATGTGATATTTCCCTCATAACAGTTCCTCTAACTATAACTTTTTCATTAGAATGATATGCTCTCATTATATATAGCATTTACTGTATGAAGCTGTTGTGCTTGCTTCACATAAACAACTTGTTGCTATAGAGTAATTCACTTAAAATCATTAGAAGAGAAGACATCGGTATAGAAACTGACCATTTGGTTACTGTACCTTCTTGGCAATGACTTTACTTCAGTCAAACGTGGAGGGGAAAAGGTAGTCAAATCCCTCTAGTTGTTAAGCATCTCGACTTTTTTATTTATTCAAAAAACACACAATTACCATGTACAAGCATTACACTAGGTGTTGGGGATATCAGAGGTGGAAACAAAACAAAACCCACCTGTCCTCATGAGGCCCCCATCTAATGAGGAAAATGGAAAAATAAATGGATGATTTTAATACATTAAAACAGAAATGTATGTACTCTATGAAAGCACGTGAGGGAAGAACTTAGCTCAACAGAGAGGATCGAGAAGTAATCCCACAGATGTCTTCTTACAATAATACTTTAACCTAATCTCAAAGTTCAGAGGAACAGAAATGTGAGCAAGTGTGGCTCATAGTTCAGTACAACTGAAACATTAAAAGAGGCGTCATGGGAGATTTCTGATTTCATGGTTGAAAACAATTCAGGCATGTACATGTGTGCCCAGTCGTGTCCAACTCTTTGTGACCCTATAGACTGTAGCCCACAAGTTCCTCTGTCCATGGGATTTTCCAGGCAAGAATACTGGAGCAGGTTGCCATTTCCTACTCCAGGGGATCTTCCTGACTCAGGAATCAAATCCACATCTCTTGCATCTCCTGCATTGACAGGTGGACTCTTTACCACTGGTGCCACTTGGGAAGCCCATTCTAGCAGATGAAGCAAAACTTTGTAGCCCAATTTGCTCAACTTTTGAAGTGTTGGTTGTGCGATGTGCAGTTGGGGTTGTTGGGGGAGAATTGAGCACATTCTGTTGACCAATGCTGGCTGCAGGCATTGCCGTTTTCAGTGCACCTCATCCATTTGCTGAGCATACTTCTCAAATATAATGGTTTCACCAGGTTTCAGAAAGCTGTAGTGGATCAGACTGTCAGCAAACCACTGAACAGTGACCATGACGCTTTTTTTGGTACAAGTCTGGCTTTGGAAAGTGCTCTGGAGCCTCTTCTCAGTCCAACTTCTAAGCTGGTAATCGCTGGTTGTTGTATACAACCCACTTTCCATCTCACATCACAATCCAGTTGAGAAATGGCTTGTTTTTGTTGCATAGACTGAGAAGATAACACTTCAAAATGACAGTTTTTTTGAGACACCCACATAGCAAGATTTTTCACCTTTCCAATTTGCTTCAAATGGCAAATGACTGTAGAATGGCCAACACTGAGTTCTTGGGCAACTTCTTGTGTAGTTGTAAGAGGATCCTCTTTGAGAGTTGCTCTCAATTGGTGGTTGTCATCTTCCAGTGGCTGGCCACTATGCTCCTCATCTTGAAGATTCTTGTCTCCTTTGCAAAATTTCTTGAACCACCACTGGCCTGTATGTTCATCAGCAGTTCCTTGGCCAAATGCATTACTGATGTTGTGATTGTTTCCACTGCTTTATGACCCATTTTAAATTCTAATAATAAAATCACTCCAATTTGCTTTTTATATAACATCATCTCCATACTCTAAAAGACATATAAAATAGACAGCAAATAATAATTCATTAGCAAAAAAAAAATACTGCAAGAAGTGTGCAAAATATGTATAACATAACCACATTTAAGAATGTATTTCAGTATCAAATGGCAAAGTTCAACAATGCAAATCTGTAATTACTTTTGCACCAATTTAATAATTTCTATCAACTGTGTAAGTCTTTCAACCATTTTCTTAGTTTTTTCTTTCCAAAAAATAGCAGAATGACATGGAGTTTAATATTTCCTGAAGATTGGAAACTGTTACTATTCATACATTTTGGAGTCCCATGTTTGAACATAAAAAGAAGAAATGTTTCTCTCTTTTTAACACAGTTCCATCCTTGGCCCTCACAAACTGACAAAAGCTGTATATCCCAAAACTGGATAAAGAAGAAAGACAGGAATGGAAATTAATGAGAAGTCATGATTCCTTTCTTTTGGGGTCCCTGAAAATTGCCTCGTGTCTGAGCACATTCATAGCATCAGATGCCACACTCAGTCTCCAGAAACCATATGAGCAAGGCGTGGCTGCCAGCACTAGTAAGGATTTCTTAAATCTGACCCAAAACAGGTTGAAGTGTTCAGAAGTGCAGGCACAAGGGCCCTCTTGGCCTTAGGAGTAAAAATTCATAGCCATTGTGTTATCCCTCTTCCTCCCCCAGCTGAATTGGAGTCTTTTTGCCAAGTGTTTTTTCCATCCATTTATAGACACTAGAGTATATGTGTCTTGAAAGGTGTGGCTGATTTGGACTTGGGTAAATTTTTCCTCAGAATCTTCTAACTATATGATACAACATCACTAACAGCTTCCTTTTTATATGAAAGGAAAGCATGATAACACACTGGTGGCCCCAAAGTGGGATTGGCTGCTATTGCAAATTGTTGAGAGAGCAGAAACAAACAAATGTTACATAGATTAAAATATTGTTTTAATTGGCACAGTATAAAATGCTCATGGGGATGAGGACATCTTTAACAACAAATGAATTGGACATTGAATCTAAAAGGAAAGTGGATATCAAATTAATACAGCTAGAATATCAACCATAAACCTTGGTAGCTCACCTGTCCCTGATAAAAACCCAAAATATTGACTTTTATTCACAGAAAGTGTTGGAGAATTTTTGTATTCAGTATCTCAATCCTGGGAATATATTATATATTCTGGCACAGATTCAAAGAATAAAAATAAAAATAATGTGTGAGATTAATATAGAAAACATTTAAAGAATTAAATGGAGGTTGGTTATGGAAAGGATTGAGAATGAATGCCCTGCCCTTATTTCAGTTCACCTTGTTCCATGAAGGAGGTAAACTGATCAATCATTTAAATGACTGCTTCGTGCCCAGGATATAGCTCATCTCAAATAGCTTTTGCATTGCTTGGGAACTCACAAAAGAAAAAAGAAGGATCCTGTGAGTTTTCTAGAGGCTGTGCACTAATCTGAGTACACCATGCTCTCTTTGTACTTAGTATCCAGGACAGTTCAAAGCAAATAGGCACCTAATAAATCATGCTGATGTGAATGGATTAACTAGATTTTTTTACTGTCATTTAAAGTTAATCTCTCTTGGGACAAATATCAGATTATCTTTCTTTAAATGATTCTAATGTAATATAATTTAAATCACAGTGTAAAAGTAAGTAATCATAATTTCTTAGATGTATACTAGCCAAAAAATTTGCTTAGTGAAAAGCAAATTCAGAGGCACTCTTAAATCAACCCTTGCCCTAGATACTAAATTTCACTGCATCTTGTAAGAACCGATGAGCTAATATATTCTATTTATAGTTGATTCATATCCTTCTCCATCATCAAATGGGTTCCAGGAGATAAGTGAGATGTTGTCACTATGTGCAATAACATTTTATCATTCTCTAATTCACTTCATGGGAAATAGATGGGGAAACAGTGGAAACAGTGTCAGACTTTAATTTTGGGGGCTCCAAAATCACTGCAGATGGTGACTGCAGCCATGAAATTAGAAGACACTTACTCCTTGGGATGAAAGTTATGACCAACCTAGATAGCATGTTGAAAAACAGAGACATTACTTTGCCAACAAAGGTCCGTCTAGTCAAGGCTACGGTTTATCCAGTGGTCACGTATGGATGTGAGAGTTGGACTGTAAAGAAAGCTGAGCGCCGAAGAATTGATGCTTTTGTACTGTGGTGTTGGAGAAGACTCTTGAGAGTCCCTTGGACTGCAAGGAGATCCAACCAGTCCATCCTAAAGAAAATCAGTCCTGAATATTCATTGGAAGGACTGATGTTAAAGCTGAAACTCCAATATTTTGGTCACCTCATGCAAAGAGTTGACTCACTGGAAAAGACTCTGATGCTGGGAGTGATTGGGGGCAGGAGGAGAAGGGGATGACAGAGGATGAGATGGCTGGATGGCATCACTGACTAGATGGACATGAGTTTGGGTGTACTCCAGGAGTTGGTGATGGACAGGGAGGCCTGGTGTGCTGCGATTCATGGGGCTGCAAAGAATTGGACACGACTGAGCAACTGAACTGAACTGAACTGAATTCTTTAGAAGTGCCGAGGAGAGGTTTCTTTTCTTCCTCGTATTTCTACAAAAGCCTGAGTTGCAAGATTTTAAGCTCAGTGGTAAGAACACAGCTACATATTATCACCCTTGACATTTGCAGACTGAAAAGAATTCTTTTTTCCACTTGGTTTCTGGCTTCCCTCACTGATTCAATAAACAGGACTTATTTACTGGAGAAAGATTTAAAGACCAAACGCAGCATGTTGAAAATGGCAAGAGAATAGATTTTGTAGTAAAATAGCCCTTGTCACAAATCCTGACTATTCCCCTTAATAGCTTGATAATCTTGACCTCTAATCTTCCTCATCTATAAAATGTGGAGAAAAAGATTTGTCCTGGGGATGCTGAGCTTTTGAAGAAGAAAATGCATGTAAAGCACTTAATACAAAGCCTGACAGTTTATAACTGTCAGCTCCTTCCCTCTGTTTCTCTTTTCTCTTCATGTTGTACAACATAACTCCAGAAGAAAAGATTCAGAATACATTTCTTCATCCTTTATTTACACAAATTAAAATTTTCTTTCTGCTAATACTCATTGTATCACACTAAAATATGAACAATAAATTATAATAAAATATACTAATGATGATGATTTTTATATGTACATCTTCCAAGTTGTTTGCCACATATTATAATAAACTTCAAAGGGCATGTTTCCCTCAAATAACAGCTCTGGAGGAGGGCTATCATTAGGCCAGGCTTGATCTAGATGCTCAAAGGATGTTATCAAGAATCTGGTTTTGAAGTGTTTACATAATATACAGGCTGCATACTCCCTAGTGGCCTTGTTGATGAGGGAGAGAGAGGGGAATTCTTTGAGGGTGATGTTGGAGAAAGCAAGAGACAGAGGCACTGAGCAGATTACCTGGTTGAAGGACACTCTTGGCAGCGGGAAATCAAATGCAAAAATAACGGAGAAAGGAGTGAATCAAGGGCCTCCCCGGCCATTGACAGATATATTGGCTTTTGCTCTGAGTAAATGCATAACCACTGGAGGATTTAGGAGGAAGGAGTGACACAGTCTGACTTACATTTTAAAAGTTTCCCTCTGGTTGCTGTGTTGAACTAGACCAAATGGAAATAAGAGAAAGGCAGGGAGATGGATCAGTAAATTTTCAGCAGGGCAGGTATAATTGTACCTTTGTCAAGAATACAGGGATAAGATATGGGGAAAGTTTGGAATCTGAATGTATTTTGAAGATAGAACTCTCCGTATTTTCTCATAGACTCGATGAGGAACATGATGGGAAGCAAGCAATGAAGGATGTTAGATAAGTCTACAGGAACAGGGACTTAAGGGAGAAAAACTGGAATTTGGTTTTGAACATGTGATGTTTGTGACGTCTAGTAGACAATCAGCATGTTTATAGCTGATTGTTTAAAGTACTTACAGTGTTTTGACAGTTTTAAGCGCCTATGCGCATTAATTTATTTAATCTTCATTACAACCGCATGATTTTATTCTTTGAGGCATCCTCAGTTATCAATAATATTTAAAGCCATGAGTCTGGATGAGATCACCAATAAAGTGGGTGTAGATACAGAGAAGACAGAAGACTGAGTTCAGTGAACTCCAATAGTTAGCTTTTAAAGACATGAGCTAAATGGGAGGGGCTTCCCAGGCGGCGCTGGTGGTAGAGAACCCGCCTGCCAATGCAGGAGACATGAAAGAGGCAGGTTCGATCCCTGGGTCAGGAAGATCCCCTGGAGGAGGGCATGGCAACCACGCCAGTATTCTTGCCTGGAGAAGACCACGGACAGAGGAGCCTGGTGGGCTACAGACCTTGGGGTGGCAAAGAGTCGGACTCGACAGAAGCGATTTAGCACACACGCAGAGACGTGAGCAGAAACTAGCAAAGGAGATTAATGAGTGGCCCACAGAGGAGCAGGGGAACATTAAAAATTAGCACCCTAGGAAACAAGTAAGTCTATCAGAAAAGATGAAATGATCACTGTCAACTGCTGCTCGTACTTCAGGTAACATGAGAACTGAGAATTGACCACATTTCAGTGGAATGCGGAGGACAAGCTTGACGGAAATAGATCCAAGAGAGACAGGAAGAGGAGAAACAGAGGCAGCTAGTGAGCACAGGCAACCCTTTGGAGGAGTTCTTCTCTAAAAGGGAGCAGAGAAATAAGGTGGCAGCTGGAAGGCAATGTGAGGTCCAGGAAAGTTTTTTGGTTTGTTTTCAGATTGATTCTAGAGAAATTTTAGTTCAGAGCAAAATTGAGCAGGAGTAGGAAGATTTCACACATATCTACTGAGCACCCATGTAGCCTCCCCCCACCCTCAAAATCCCACACTTGAAAGGTACATTTGTTACAAGCAATGAATC
Source organism: Procapra przewalskii (assembly GCA_006410515.1). NCBI lineage: Eukaryota > Metazoa > Chordata > Mammalia > Artiodactyla > Bovidae > Procapra > Procapra przewalskii. Next base: position 515,061 of record SJYF01000784.1, on the reverse strand, counting down.
TATATTGATACATCAGTATCACCCAAAGCCCATAGGGGTTCACTCTTGGTATTGTACATTCTGTGGATTTTGACAAATGTGCAATATGCATCCACCACTATAGTATTATACCTAGTAGCTTCACTGCCCTAAAAACCCTGTATTCCACCACTCTGTCTCCCAACCCTAGCACCACTGATCCTATTACTTTCTCCATAGTTTTGCCTTTTCCAGAATCAAATTTTCTAAAAATCCTCAGAGCTCTGCCTATTCATATCCCCACTGCTACCCTACCCTCCAACTGAACTCTGTGTATGGTCTCCACAGTTCTGCCTATTCTGGAATGGAATATAGTTAGAATAGTACAATATGTAGCGTTTGGGGATTGGCTTCCTTCACTTAGAAAGTAATATGCATTTAAGAGTCCTCCATGTCTTTTCGTGGCTTGATAATTCATCTCTGTTTAGCATGGAAAAATATTCCACTGTCTGAATGTACCACAGTTTATTTTTCCATGAACTTACTGAAGGACATCTTGGTTGCTTCCATGTTTCGACAACTATGAATCAAGCTGCTAGAAACATCTTTATGTGGAAGTTTTTATGTGGACACAACTTTTCAACTCATTTGAATAAATAACCAAGGAGCACAACTGCTGAATCTTATGGTGAGATATTGGAGAAGGCAATGGAACCCCACTCCAGTGCTCTTGCCTGGAAAATCCCATGGACGGAGGAGCCTGGTAGGCTGCAGTCCATGGGGTCGCTAAGAGTTGGACACGACTGAGCGACTTCACTTTCACTTTTCACTCTCATGCATAGGAGAAGGAAATGGCAACCCACTCCAGTGCTCTTGCCTGGAGAATCCCAGGGACAGGAGAGCCTGGTGGGCTGCCATCTATAGGGTCACACAGAGTCAGACACGACTGAAGTGACTTAGCAACAGCAGCAGCAGCATGATGAGATATGTTTAGTTTTGACAGAAACTGCTAAATTGTTTGCCAAAGTGGCTGTATTCTATTGCATGCCCACCAACAATGACAGTTCCTATTGCTCCACATCCTCACTAGCATTTGGTGTTATTAGAGTTTTGGATTTGGGGCAAAGTGAATAGATACAGTGCTATCTCATTGTTATTTTAATTGGCAATTTTCTGATGACATATGATGCTGAGCACCTTTTTGTATGCTTATTTGTTGTCTGTATGTATTCTTTGATAGAGTGTGTTCAGGTCTTTGGCTCATTTTAAAATGTAGTTGATTTTCTTATTTTTGAGTTTTAAGAGTTCTGTGTATGTTTTGGAAAACTGTCGTTTATATATGTCTTTGGGAAATATTTCCTCCCACTCTGAGGCTTACCTTCTCAGTCTCTTAATACTGTATTTTGCAGAACAGAAGTTCTTAATTTTAATGAACTCTACATTATAGTTCTTTCTTTCATGGATCATGCCTTTGGTGTTACATCTAAAAAGTAACTGCCATATCAGAGGTCATCTAGGTTTCCTATTATATTATCTTCTAGGAGTTTTATAATTTTGCAGTTTACATTTTGATATGATACATTTTGAGTTAATATTTGTGTAGATTGTAATTATCTTTAAATATTCATGGGATCTGTAGTGATGTACCTTCTTTTAATTCTCTCTTCTCCTCCTGGTATTCCCATTATCTACATGTTACACCTTTTATCATTGTACCACAGTTCTTGGATATTTTGTTCTGGGTTGTTTTTTGTTTGTTTTCGAAGTCTTTTTTTCTGTTTCCTTTTCAGTTTTGGAGGCTTCTAATAAGATACATTTAATTTCAAATATTCTTTTCTGAACTGTATCCAGTCTACCAACAAGCCCATCAAATGCCTTCCTCATTCCAGCTACAGCTTTGTGATCTCTAGTATTTCCATTTTATTCTTTCTTAGAATTTCCATCTCTCTGCCCACACTGCCCATCTGTTCTTTCACACTGCCTACTTACCCGTTAGGGA